>OX578282.1:49062328-49372328 GCA_951217055.1 Gerris lacustris
TGATACAAATAGTGAATATATGAACACATACCGGATTATCCCTCGGGTGCGCGCGTTCTTATACAGACACAAGGAGGCGCGGAACCCTGATAGGACTTATTCTGTTTTATGTGCCCACTCAAAAGGTAAAATAAATATAAACTTGAAATCATTTTGGTAAAATATTATAAAACATATTTAAATTGGTTTTATTTTTTTAATTTAAACCACCTCTAACCTCCTCTAACCACCTCTAAAATGCCGTTGTTTAGTCTCATAGTATATAAGCACAAAAATTGTCAGTCTCAATTATAATTTTCACTTTTTTAATATTTTCTGCATATTTTTATTATTTTATTTTTAAATTCAGGTGCCATAATAATTTTTTTTTGTATTATATGTATAAATTTCACTAAAATTAGCGTAATACTAAAATTTAGGTGAAAGTGGTGCGGGTCCCCTGTAAGGACAATATGGGCACAGAATTGAACGATGTAATGACTGATTCTCTTGACAAATGCAAGAAATGTAGCTAGAAAAATCCCTAGCTTCCAATCGCACCCACATCTATCTCAATTTGACAGTTATATTTCAAATTTAGGCCTCACAGGACACCGCGTTCCCGAGGGTTATAAGAAAATATGTATTTACAACATTAATTGTGTTATAATAGGGACTGTGCAATATGCTTATTTTCCTTATATCCCTATCTCAATGATTTCAATAAATATTTTTTACCGTTGTATTAGCAATTTTAATAATAACGAAATATTCATTTTCAAAATGATTTTTTATTTTGAATTTTATAAAATATAGTCATTATATGGCAACATATATATCTTTACAAGTAAATGGCAACTTTTCTTCAAATAATATCCATTGTACCAATTTCTACGTACTCCATTGATGTTGGTTATTTGTCTTGCAAAAGTGTATAAACGATTGAGTTACACTTGTTACGAAATTGAATAAGAATTAAATCTCAAATATACTTATAAAAATTAACTGTTGCGCAATTATTAACATTGACGTTCTTCTTCAATACTGATGTGAAAAAAAATTCAAACAATAAAGTCTGGAATAAAACCAAATTATTGGTAAAAAAAAAAAAAATAATAATATGCCACCCACAATATTATAAAATAATATTTAATTAACAAGAACTTGCTTAGAAACAAATTAATAAAGGTAATTATTATTATTTCAATTATTATGCTTCGTTATTTCATTGCTTATTTTATATTTTTATTCTCCTTGAACCCTAATTCGTGGAGTGTTCAAAAACAGCATTATAAAGGTATATATATGTTTCAATTCCACATAAAATTTAAAAGAAAATTAAGAAAAAAATTAAGTACATCTATACATTACAATTTTCATAGTAGATAAATAAATAATATATAAAAGATAAAAAAGAGTTCTCATAAGAAAATCAAAGTTATTGATTTAATTTTTCATCACAAAATATTAATGATTTAAAAAATTGCGCAATTAAATTTCTTATCAGATTGCATATTTTAATATCTGAAACTGCACTTTATATTACTGTAAAATGAAAGATATTTCAGATTTGAACTGAAACATATCATTATTATTAAACGAATTATTCAACAATTAAGTTTCAAAAGTAAATATAGAGCCTAAGATATTTAATAATGATGAGAAATAAATTCAGTTTCAAAATCTTTATGTTAAGTTAAAATAAAAAAAAAAAAAAAATGTAAACTCCAAAGTAATTCAAGTAAGGCATAAGTTAATTACAAACGTTTATATTCTGACAGTATGAGAAATACGCCATAAGATACTATTTAAAATAAAAAAACTTCTTTAAAAAGAAGTGCTTCTCAACACATAATTCATGGCATGCTTGCTTTTATACATTATGCCATAAATTAACCGATCAAGATATTTTTTTAGAACGTTACTTTTAAAATAACGGCAGCTACCGTTCTAAGAAAAAAAATATATATCTAATGAGTATATGGTCAGATATAAATCATAAAACTTTAACTTCGAAAATTAGACCCCTGTCCAGCATTAGATATGAACCTACTCTAGCTAAACGTATGTAAGATATTTATCCCCTATATATCTCTCTTACATTCAATCTATACATATAAATATATAGGTATATAATATACATGCAAACCAATCGATATCTGTAAGCGTATATCAATATCACATACATTTCCCACTCGAAAAACCGAAAGGTTAAATTTTATTTTTGATCTTAAAAAATAATTAATAACATAACGCTTTATATAGCTTATTTTTTTAAGTGTCGAACACATTTCTTGTTTGTTTGGGTTAATAATAGCTTTATTCTTGATCTTTCATTAATAAACCTCATGTTCCAATACGTATATATGTAAAATCAACTTATAAGCTTAACTCTACAATTAACAAGTTAAAAATAGGCAAAATAAAAGTAAATGAACAATATATAATAAAGTAGTAAATATATTGAATAAATATGATTTTGATTTATAATTGAGATTATGTGTATTGTAAAAATATAATATAAATGTAATGAAGGATAATGATGGTTTATTTATACAATATTAAAGTTCAAACGACAAACGTAGTAAACCTCATTGTAATTATAGTTCGTTTTATCTATATGAGAAGATAAAAAAGTGAATAATATAAAAATAACACACCCACATTATAAATAAATCTACTGCGGATATCTTAAGAAATTAAAAATAGTGCAATGCCTAATTTAAAAAAAACAAAACTACCTTTAATATTTTATTAAATGTACTAAAAATTATAAAAGAACATCTTCAAAATGCATAACATGTATTAAAAAGTGAAAATCTTTCAAATGAACTCAAGCTTTCTCTGTCACAAATGTGGCAGAGAGAATGAAACTCCAGCACATGTGCTTGGAAAATACCCACATAACATGCTTCTTGTGACTAGACGCCACCATAACGTTAAGCGTAAGATCTCGGAAGTCCTCAAGCAGAAAAAGTATATTTGTTATTACGAGGTTTATATGCTGTTGATTCGGAAGGTTCTTCCAGATTTTCTGATATTATAGCATTCCACCCGGACAATAAGATTGCCCTTGTTATTAACCCCACCGTTAGATATGAAACAAATGACATAGACCAAGCCAACAAAGTACATGAGGAGAAAAAGATCATCTATGAGAAGTGCATTGAGTTTTATAAAGATAGGTTTCGAGCTTCTCATGGTGATAGAGATTATAAAGTATTTGGATTGTGGTTTGGAACAAGAGGGACTATACCAGCTATGACTAAAAACTTCTTTGACGAGATCGGTAAGGACCAAATTTTTTTTAGACTACTTTCAGAAAATACAATTTTGGACTCATTAGGTATCCTTAACCCTAGAACGCCTTTTTGGGGTCCCACAGACCCCATACAAACTATAATTAAGTTTTTTATATTTTATTTGTATTTCTCTAAACCTAGACTCCCTTCTAATTTACCTTTGAACCTTTCTGTGTAAATACTGATAACAATACCTAAGTTATAAGCTATAGTTTTCCTTCAGTATTCATTAGAGTAAAAGTTGGGGTCCCATAGACCCCTGTGGGCCATTAACGTAATTGTTTTATATACCACTGTTAACTGTCTTATTTTTTTTATTGTATTAAAAAACGTATTTTATATTTTTTTGGGGGCTGCTGAAATGTTTAAGACTGTCATAAGTTCCAAAATAAAACTTTTATTACTATTAGTAGATGTATATAAATTCATATAAGTTGAAGGTTTAGTGGATCAAAGTAAGGATTTAAGGCCAAAAATGCTTAACTTTGACGGAGTATGTAAGAAAATCTATAATTTATTAAATCATTTTTGTTGCTGTTTTCTGTAAAACAACTCTTAATATATATAAATAAAAAATATTAACCCAATCTAACGAACACAACATTTTATGTATATTTTTTTTAAAAGTACAAATTTTTCTAAAAAAATTTTGATGAAAATATATATGTATACTATTTAATTTAAAAATCCTTATTTGTTTTGGTCAAACTTAAATGGTATTTTTAGTATGACAAATCATATTTACAAAAATATATAAATAATTGAAAAAGAAAATGTTAAATTAATTAATTTAACCCATTAATTAATTTGGGTAGGTGCCACGGCGAAATGCCGATTTGCGAGAAGAGACGAATGTTATTTAATTTTTTTTACAAAATATGTTGGTTGGTTTTTTTTGTGGTTTTTTAATAGGAAGTTTTGTGTTATTTTTTTTGTAAAGTGTAAATTATTTTGTATTCTTGCAATAAATGGCTATTTATTTTATTTTTATTTAATTAATTTGGGTTTCACCCCTGTGTTGAGTTTACGTAAAAACAATATGTTGGGGTGTTCTAGGGTTAAGCACCATATTTATTCTTAATTGTTATGTTTTATGTTTATATAATTTAGTTTTTAGTATTATAAGTTGATGATTTACTTGTTAGTTCATTATATCCTTGACAAACCTATATTATTTTTATAATGCTACTGTGTACCTATGAATTATTGTATTATCTTATGATTTACAATTTAGCTATTATTATTTTGGATTTTTGTCATTAGTCATTAGATTGATAAAAGTACGCTGTGTGTGAAAGCAAACCTTAATATAAGGCCAGCCTCTCTTGTTTATATTTTGTAAATAAAGTGTTTATATATATATATATATATATATATATATATATATATATATATATATATATATATATATATATATATATATATATATATATATATTATATATATATATTATATATATATTATATATATATATATATATATATATATATATATATATATATATATATATATATATATATATATATACTTGGGCCTAGGCCTGCTAAAGGGCTTAATTAACGAAGAAGGGCTTTATTATCGTGACGATAATCAAAGATGGATGGGACTAGCTTTATCTTGGATTATTGGAAATTTATGAAATATGTATACATGAATTTGGAATTCTACTTTTAACTATATTTATTGAAAAAAAAAAATAATACACTTACATTCATATTTTTGTTCACATTAGGACTTAAAATAGTTTCATCGTATTCTGTTTTCCAAATTTACTGTTGTACACTTAAGTCCCGTGCAATTGTTTTCAGTGACGTACCTTTACCTTTACGCAACAACGCACCTATTTTCACTGCAAACGGAAGTTCGATATATTGTCGATCATAAAAATGTTAGCACGATGCTTTCAGTTAAAAATCCGACTTAGAACTGAAGAAGAAGAAATAAATTGATAGGCTTCCCTGAATTTAAATGTAAACACAGCTGCTCTGATAGAAAAGGGATTCCACGAAATTATACGGATCCATCTCTATTCTAAATACTAACACTGTCCTAATTGTGTTTTTTTTTTTCATTCAGGGAAGCCACTCCCCCTCCTTATTTCCTTGAATTCTGTTTTGACTCGGATTGCCGGACTATCGCATCGAGACTGCTGCAACTGAGTCGAGGAACACGACTCTACTGCATAATATGTAATGAATGACAGATGACGCGGGGTTATTGTGTTGTTTTATAAGATGTATAAACCTTAAAATTGATGTACGCAACCGTATAGACGCTAGTTCACATAAGTAGCTACCCATTAATATGGTGATGCCGGGTGATGAGCGTGGGCCCCTTGCTGGAGTCGGGGATCAAACCCGGACTTCCTGCGTGACATGGGCGCCCATAGTCCAAAATTTAGGGGGGGCCAAAATAATTTATATATATATATATATATATATATATATATATATATATATATATATATATATATATATATATATATATATATATATATATATATATATATATATATATATATATATATATATATATGTATACACATATTAATTTGTTTTATCATATTCGCAATTTAATTATAGATTTCAAACTTAAACATTTTTATATTCTATAATCTAATAAAAAAATAAATGGTTTTAAAGTTACAATAAAAAAGTTTTATTAAAATAGGGCATTTGTTTCTCAAGAAATTCTGCAAGTAAAATGGAATATACGTTGAGGCAGTAGGGCTAGAAAAAATAATTTTATAAAATTAAAAAAAATTGAAGGTTATTGATTTAAGGGATCGAATTGAATTGGGGATGAGAGGGTGATTGATATCAATATTAAAACAAATTTGAAATTATATAATAATTTTTATAAAATGTACAACCTTTGAATAATTTGATTTTTTTTTTTTTTTTTTTTTATAAAAATAACATGTTAAATTTCGACATTTTTAAACATTATAAAAAAAACTAAAAAATGTCTGTACTAATTCCTTCTTAATTAGGAAATAATAAAATAAAAGTTCAAGTTTACATTTGTGTGATAACATGATGGTAATTATGATTGCTATGATTATGAGTGTACTTAAACAACAAGTAACAACAATAATAACAACAACTTAATATCAATAGCTTGAAACATAAAATCTAAGCTGGACAGATTATCTTCAATATCATACAAATTAAAATATTACCAACTGCAGAATGATTAAGTTTAAATTGTAAAATTGAATAACCTATTGCAACATTATTGTACTTTATAATACTGATGATAATATAGGAATACCATTTAAATTTGTAATTAAAAAAAAAGCATTAAAAATTAAAATGACTTAAATTAATTATTATTAAGCAATTGAAATATTAATATATCTGAATAAAAGGTGAGCTAGATGTTCTACGTTTCGTCAAATACAAAATAAAATAAAATAATTATTCACGATGAATCAAAATAAAAATAAAAAATACATATTAATAAAAATGGATTATTTTTAAACTTATTAATCTGAAAATAGAAATTTTAGATTTCGCCTCTCCTTTCCAAACTCAGATATAATTTTTTCTATGATTATATCTTTATTTTTGGTTACGAATTGTCGGTGAACACTAATGATGCATAAACTGCTAAGCCTGTTATCTGCCATCGTAGAACGTAACCACGTTTTGACTCTTCGCAATGTGCTGAATTGATAAGAGAGTGTTATAATGGCAATATAGGGTGTCCTTAGGGTATCAAGAGAGAGAGGTGAGACGATACAATTTGATAAACTTCGACAAGAAGAATACTGCAAGAATGAAACGTTTCATCCGGTTTCATACTATAATAACTTGCTCCTTTGCTTCAATATTTTATCTATAAATTTCTTACTTTTTTATATATATATTTTTTTTGTACTAATTTCATACACTACAACTATACATACGAAGAATTATTATAATATACGCTATTACCCTAATGTTTTTTTTTTTTTAAATATTTACAAATTGAACTTAAAAAGTCTTACATTTGTTTTTTTAAAAAAATGGATCAGTATTCCAGGGGGGGGCAAGCGCCCCTGTTTGCCCCCCCATATGGGCGCCCATGCTGCGTGAAACTCATATGCGGAAGCAATGGGCTACCGTGGACCCATCTAGATGAAAATCTATAATAAATATTGCTTAGGGCAGCTTGGCCGCCATGTTTTAGTTTACATGTCAAGATAGTTACTTGTCCCAATAGTTACTTTTCTTAATATGTACATATTCTTCTTGTATAGATGTTCAGCATCAAAATAAAAAGTACTTCCTGGATCAAAAACTTGACAATCAATTTTTGGCATAAATGTTTGCTCAGAATTGTCAAAGTGCCACTTTTTTAAAAAATGACCCTTTCACTATTTTATCATACCCAACTCTAGAGGAACACGACATTTGTCTCGATAGTTACCCAGGAACAAGATAGATGTTACATTAGTTACCCAATGCCACGATAGTTAAAAAAAAAATGAAATTAATTTTTTTTTTTTTTTTTTTAATAAATTCTTCGTCCTCTTTAATGGGATGTGTACAATGACTTATTAAAAATTCCGGTAACTATTGTGACTAAAAAACTTGACTTTTCTTATTTAAAAATTAATAAAAAAGAGTAAAACTTAAAAATACCGCGACGCACAGACATGTTATTATTATATAGATGTTCAGCAACAAAATAAAGTTTTAGCTTGAACAAAAACTGGAAAATAAAAAAAGTGTCACTTTTTTTAAAATGACCCGTGTAACTCAGAATGATTAAGAATAGTTTAATGGTCATTATCCCTGAAAATGTATTGATTGCACTAGTTAAATTGACAATATTTATATGTTGAAATAAGAAGTAAAATGGAGATGCTTTATTAATCCCTTAAATTGACAGTTCATTAGTATATGATTTACCTTTGACATAGATCCTATGGGATTACTTTTTCTTTCATTTTTTTATTCTATATTTTATTCTCATTATAATCCTTCGGACTCCTCTAATTGGTCTTTGGTCGCTCCCAACACTAATAAATCTACCACTAATAACAGCTCAATCTTTTTAAACAAGATCCATTGAGTCTATAAAAAATAAATCCATTTATTCTGTTCTGATCCACGGTCAATTATTTGAGTCAGATTTTTGAAAGAATGTATTCTTTGCATATAAATAATAGGTATTCTTCTACTTACTCTAACATTTCTTGTTATGCGTTGTTTTTCTCACCTGTAGCATCACAAGATTACCACTTTGTGTTAAGGCAACTATAATTTAAAATTTAAGCCTAAATAAATTGTCTACTTACTGCATTAAACTTTAAAGACATATTTGTTTTGTTTTTTTAAACATTCCTGTTTGTCGTTGGTGCTGAAACATGCAGCCTAAATTTAAGAACCGATTTCAAAGTAATTTGATATCATTTTCAGAAAAATCATATTAATAAGAGGGTTAATTTTAGTTTTAAATGTGTTGGCGTTAATTCCTTAAAAATATTCAAAGTTGAGAATTATTTTTGATAAAAAAAATTCTGACGATAATAACTTAAAAATTATTTTTAAAAAAGTCTATAAACACTAATGAAACCATTGACGTCAATTGTCAATAGAAAATTGACGTGTATGGCTAGTTTAAGATAAAGGCACCCAAATATGTTTGAAAAGACAATTTCAATGGAAATGAGAAAGCTAATCAAAGTTATTAAAGAATGTGGTACGTGTCCTTGCAGCACCGCCTGGAACCTGAGTCACCACTAGATCTGGTGAATTCGAATTTTAGAGTGGTGATATATGTTTCACACTAATGATCACGTCTAGTAGATAAGTTAAGTTACCGGATCCTCCGGGCCTACAAGAACTAAAATGATAGGTTGATTAGGACATATAAGAAAGAGGGGGGGGGGGGGGGAATAAATAGAGTTGATACATTATAAAGAAACAAAAATGTATTCGCAAATCTTTTACTGTAATAATGCACATATTCCATCTTAAAAATATAGTCTTAAGTTGTGTACAAACCTGAATAATAATAACAACGCTTTGAATATTGAGGGGGTATCTAAATGTCTTTATCTTCGGCTTAGTCTATAACATTTTGTCACTTTGCCGTGCCGTATCTTCTTTAAACATTTGATATGTGACAGCACTGAAATAACTGATGAAACCATTTAGCTATTCCCGACAGGAAAATTAAAAATTCCTGTGACGTGTTAACAATTAACACGTGCCCGATGTAATCAACTTTCACCGACTCGTGCAAATATCTGCTAAGGTGTATAAGAAAGTGTGTTCAGCTGATATTAAAATTTCTGTTTGCACGTGTTAACATCTCAACTAAGATACTTATAATAATCTATTCTATCATAAATATTATGTAAGTCTTTTGCATTAACAAATAATTCGAATAATGCAAAAAAAAACTGTCTATTAACAATGTGATTATTGCAAGAAATAAATAGAAATCGGTAGATATATATAGAAGTAAAGTGTGCAATACAGCCTATTATTATCCTCGTGCTTCCTCTTTAGCACTTGTTTTAAAGAAACAATATTTTGCGTCAGAGCTTACCGGAAATGGGAAGCTATGTGATCGTTCTGAAGAACGTTTAATTCTTACTTTTCACATTTATTATTTACGAAAATGTTTTATTTCACCTAGATTTGACAATAATAGGTTGTAAACGCAAAAAAATATCATTAAAATATACGAAAACGGACGCGAGGAAGATATGTACCACACTAACGGGCAGACTATTTTTATTCAAAAATTTCACTGATAAGTATTTGTAAAAAGTTAAAATATCTAGAGATATGTCTTTTAATAAAATCAAATTTTTTGTTTTTCAAAATAATTTTTCAACGAATATTTAACATAAATGCACCATTTTATGACTTAACTTCTATCCTAATAGTCAGGGTGCCCATAGGCAAAAAAGTAACTTATAAATACTCTTTCCAAACCTTTTTGTATGGCATGTTTAGGCCAAATCTGACACCGTTTTCCTCTGAGACTTTTTTTAGTTTTGGGGCGTTTTTTTTTTTATGTGAACCCTAAAATTTTGACGCGTCAGACTAGAAAATCGGATAAAGTTCTGCTTCAGACAATATTAAAATGTTGATTTATAGGGTTCAAATAATGTATCTTGAGAAAATCAGTCAGTTATTAATCAATGATATTAATTAATATATGAACTATTATTAATTAATGATTAATAACCAGCTGATTTTCTCAAGATACATTATTTGAATTATAAATCAACATTTTAATATTGTCTGACGCAGAACTTTTTCCGATTTTCAAGTCTGACGCGTCAAAATTTTAGGGTTCAAATAAAAAAAAACGCCCCATAACTAAAAAAAGCCACAGAGGAAAACGGTGTCAGACTTTGCCTAAACAAGCCATACAAAAAGGTTTGGAAAGAGTATGTATAAGTTACTTTTTTGCCTATGGGCACCCTGACTATAAACCGGATATGAAGAATACAAAAAAATTATTTATATTAAATTTCTTTGATTCAAGGACAAAAATATTTAATGTTTCTTGACTTCTTTCAACTTGACCCATGAAATTTTAATTTACCCCGTGTGGGGGTAAGTTAAAAACACAACGACCTATACCTATACCCCAATTTATTTTGAAAACATATATGTATATATTGTAACCAACCTTACCTCTTCACATGAGTAGTCCAGTCCAAGAGGTAGGTTACTACCAAAAACTCACCTCAACTCCCTAAACGTAACTACTTCGGAAGTCAATTCAGTTGAAGAAATATATCCTGTTCTATTGCCTAGTGAAGTGTTGAAGTTTAGTGAAGTCAGGGCTTGACCCAAGGCAAGATAACTCACGGAGCAATGAATAAATAAGTGCTGGGGATCCCGGAGCAGAATTCAGATGCTCGGACTGTCACTAAAAGTGAATCCAGTTTAAAATATGTTGTATACTATTGCCAAGTGAAGTGTTGACGTTTAGTAAGTTGGGGCTTAACCCAAGGCAAGATATGTCCAATGATGTGCTGGGGATCCGGGTGCAGAAATCAGAGGCTATCGGTCTCAAAAAAATTGTTCGAACTTTTGTCACATTTCAATACATATTTTATGTATATATTTTAAACATTGTTAGAGATTAGAGATAATCAAACTTTGACGTCATCAAAATTGTCACTAATAACTAAATATATTCGCTTATAACTCTTAAACTAATTACATAATAGAATTTCATCGGTTTTTTTTTATATTTGTTCCTTAATTTTTTCCGGTTCAAACGATATGCTATATGACAAAAATGTATTTATACTTTCAGTATTATTAACCGTCAAAATGGCGGCCAATATCAAAAGGAAATTTGGTGGCTTGTTTGTCATACAGAGAGGTACATTCGTGCCAAATTTTAATCCGATCAGGACCATTTTTGATTTTTTACAATTTTTTAAAAATATATTGCTGACTCAGCAAACTGGGTTCAAGATGGGGGAAAAAGTTGATTTTCCGGGCGGCACCACTACAGATAAGGACTGATTTTTCTGCCTAGTTTTAACTCTCTAGGTTAAATAAATACTTGGGCGCTACGATGATAACATACACACATACACGCATACATACAGACGTCATGCTGGAAACCACTCAGGAGGTCTTAAAAACACCCAAAACGGATAATTCCGTTGAAACCCCCCAAAAAGAGTTTTGGGTGAAAACAATACTTTTCCTATATACCTTCGGATAAGATGAGGAAAAGTAATATAGCTTTTTGAAGGACTTGAATAACGATAATATAAATACATTTAATTCAGATGCAATATTAACCTCATGGGTATGAGAATAAGATATTTGTAGTAAGAACTGTTTGGTATTTATCCGCGTTCTTTGATTCTTTATTGCTATATTTAAATTTTAGATTCCATTTTATTACGGATAAGGACTAGGTAAGTGAACGAACCTTGATGACCCTTGATTAGATATAATTTATAGATTCTGATATTAATCGATAATAATCTTTAAGAAAGCATTAATTCATACTTGCCCTTGGTTTCTATTTTTATGAGCTTTTTATAGTAAAACCACAAGTGATTGCTGTTTTCTTTTTTTCTTTTTTTTTTTGTATATTTCCCGAACGTTTTATCTTAACATAAAACTGTTTCGTGAACATACGTGTTATGTGGTAAAGTGGCCGTTAAAATTCCAATTCGTAGCAAAACAATTGGTTTGACGCTGACATAATAAAATTACCAATTCTTCTTTCTTCATTCCATGTGTTTAGGATGGAATGCAGAAGCATTAATCCAATCCTTATCTGAAATTACCTTTAATTAAAGATAATTTGAAGAATCTTTGTAGTAAGAACTGTGTTTGGTATTTATCCGCGTTCTTTAATTCTTTATTGCTATTGAAATTTTATATTCCGTTTTATTACGGATAAGGACATAGTAAGTCAACGAACCTTGATGACCCTTGACTAGATATATATAGATTCTGATTCTTTCAGTACTCTATAAATTTAATGGGAATTAGTAAGGGAATTTTGTATAAAGGTTAATAAATTAAGTTTGCTTAATCAAGGTATTATAAAAATAACTTATATTTTCCTAAGTTTGTTTTGATTTTGCTTCCGAGGTTATTGAAGGTAATGGAACCATTGTGATCGTTCTGAAGAATGTACTTTTTTATCACTCCAAATTTAAATATTCTAATTCAGAAATCCGTATCAGACATCAGGGAATATTTTTGGTCCAGTGTCTGTAAGTCGGCCTGTCAAACATTTATGCGATTCAAGATTCAAAATATCCTTAAAAACTACTCGCCCGATTTTTATGAAATTTGGGTGGTAGGTCAGAGTTAGTCTATTGTTGGTCTCATAAAACTTTTAACCTTCTGCTTCCATTGGGTTCTCTTCCATATGCGCACATTTTTTTTATTTGATCAACACCTATCTTTAAATGCCCTCATCTGATTTTATGATATTTGGATGGTTTGTTGAATGTAGCCACAGACGCTCACACAGTAATTAGGTAATTGGTCTGATGCGCTTATAAAATTTTGATAATTTTATTCATGTAAGGAATCAAAACAATTTTGGCTCTTTTACAAAAAGGGGGAGGGGGAATTAAATAAATTAAACAATAATGGTTAAAAAACACAACATAGGACGCGGCGAAGCTACGTGCGCCATTCTAATTGGCGCACTATTTAAATTCCGTTTAATCAAGTCGGTGTTGTAAGATTAAATTCAGACTGTTTACATAAGGAGTGAAATAATAGAAGTTAGTCTGGAGCACGTCTGGTGGGTAATTATATTTTACACGGGGTATTTTAAATTTGGCGCTTTTGGGGATTTATTCACAATGCCTAAGTTTTATAGAGAAACAGCGTAAATTAAATATTATTTAATGTATTTATGTTAAACACGACTCACATATCTGTACTGAAGGTTTAGCATGTAACCATTTTACTGGATGTACATAATTTATCATTTCATTATTATGGATTTTATTTTAAATTAAGAGATGAAATAGGAAGAAACTGTTAGAAAATTAAAATATCTTAAATTGTTAGACAGTTACTAAAATGGATAAATTGATGGAAATATATTCATGAAATGCTGTAATGATATTGCATCAGAACTCCGCCCCTAATAAAACAACTGGGAAACCTGCCCACTCCAACTACGCACTTTTGTTTAGTTACAATAAAGTTGCTACTGTAAATAAAATAAGACTAATGATATTAGATTGTATGATGAATAATAATATTAGGATAACTTAAAAACATTTTGATCAACTAAAACATTTAAATACATCTAGATGGAGTCGGTGTTACATAATTTCACAAGAAATTTAATTAAGTTTGAAAAACGCATTATTTAAACGAGAATAATTTGCCGATATGCAAATCATATTCAAATAGATAAAAGGCCCTTTAAACATGGTAACTATTTAATAAACAGCTTGCCCGCGCAAGCCTAGGCACCATGGTAACTATTTATCTAACTAGTCCCTCAACCGATTCATTAAAACCAAAACAAGTTGAACAACTTGCCCGTACAAACTCCAAGTTATCACAACATTATGCCCTGTCTACAACAAACAAATATCAAAAGGGATTTGAAGGGTCTTCAACATAGTTAAACAACTTATGATTTGGTCTCTCGACCTGCCCATACACTGTCCAACTTCAACTACAACATAACCAAGATAGAAAACATGTTTAAGTGAAAATCATAAAAGCTTCAAAACTCACCCCACTAAACAAATAGTTATTCTTAAAATCAGGAAAAAAATTGTCTCTTCTCTAAACAATTTCATCTAAGATTTTTCCATTTTCCCCCAAAGAATCTGACCGTATGTCGACTGTCATCAACTGTGTACAATAAATGTATTTTTTTTTTAAAAAAAGGAACGTTTTACTATTAAGTGTCAGACATTTGAACTCAGGAACAACTCCAAGAGTACCTTTTTTCAAACTTTTTCCCCCTAAGAAATTTATTAAGGTCACAATTGTGCGCATTGATAACAATTTTTTACTTATAATTACTTTTTAGTCTAAATAGGCCAAGCGCCAAAGACTTTGAACAAGAAAAAATTCGGGGAAAGCTGAATTTTGTTTATGGCTTTATTTTGGTCCCCTGATGAACATACTACGTTTTCCTCCTCGAGGGAGGTCGGCGTTGGCCACCATTTTGAAAAAAAAAGGGACCAAAATTCGGCTTTTGGCCAATAACTTCGTTCTCATCGATGATACGACAAAAATAGTTATTATCAAATTTGTAGGGCTTTAAATTGTCTACAAAAAAGGTTCGATGTCATTATACGCTTAAGTCAATAGTTTCGAAGCTATAGCGCTATATTTTGTCCCTCAGAAATAATATGACATGCAATACCGGTAGGGGTAAAAATACGTAAATATACGCTAAAAGTGTCGCATTTCGCGGCGCTATAGCTTCGAAACTATTGACTTTAGCGTATAATGACATTGGAACTTTTTTTTGTAGACAATTTAAAGATCTACAAATTTGATAATAACTATTTTTAACTATCGATGAAAACGAAGATATTTGCCAAAAACTGAATTTTGGTCTCTTTTTTCAAAATGGTGGCCAACGCCGACCTCCCTCGAGGGGGAAAACTTAGTATGTTCATCAGGGGACCAAAATAAAGCCATAAACCAAAATTTAGCTTTCCCCGAATTTTTCCCCGTTAAGGGCCTTTTTTGAGCTAACGCTCTTGGCCTAAAAGCTATAAGGTGGAAATGGAGATGAATCATATTCTTAATTATAACCTAATGACAATATTAGAAGACAACTATTGATCGTTTGAAGAATAGATTAATGATACAAAATAAGTAACTATCTCTATGCATTGCATACATGCTCTTGCATAGAGAGGATAGAAATAGGAATTTTTTGCTTTTAAATACATAATATTTGATCGGTTATAATTATGCAATGATTCTTTCTATATAATATGTTTTAAGCTGTAGCTGAAGCCTATAACAGATCTCATCTTCGTAGTAAGTTATAGTTGATTGTATAATGATTAACAAATAATAATAATAATATATCTAGTTTATCTTAATAAAACTATCAATAATATATTACATCAATAATATATATATATATATATATGAAAATATGACAGGTTTATATTAAGATATTAAGAACTTATATGATAAATATTTTAAATTTTAAATTTATAGATTAATTCATCCCTAATTAATTTAAGTCTAATATTTAATGACAGCTAATTAATTTTGATCACGCAATAAAGCAATAATATATATAATCCTAAATAATTTATTTGTATTAGTAAACGGAGGAGATTTAAAATTCACGTGAAAATATTAGATATTTTAATATTATTTAAAGAGGATTTTAACGGGCGTGGTCCTGTCTTTTTATAATATTTTTTATTTTATTTTATATATATTTTATTATATCGTTTTCAATCTTGAAATTATGACATCAATGAAAATAGATAATGATTAATACTTTAATAAAAAAAAATCTAATAAGGCAAGGTAACTCATGTAATATCCTTATTTTTATAGTATCAATGGCTTCCGACAAAAAAAAATGTTTAAAAAAATTTACCGTTTAACTATCAGGCAAAAAATAATAAATGCTTTAAACTTAGCTGCTTTTTGGCACTCGATACTTAAAAAATCAATTAAATTCATTCGATAAAACTTAGGATAACCAAACTAAATAGTTTTACCTTGACATTTGTAATAATTTATTTAAAAATAGGTAACTATATTGGCAATTATTTATTTACATTTGTAAAGAATTGAGTTAGCCAAATGTTGATCGAATTTCAATGTATATTGTTGAATCTAATATTTAAAATTTTGTTTTAAATTTATTTTTCAAATCCAAATATTACAATATTAGGTTTGATGTCCAAAAAAATAAAATAATACTAATACTTACTTAATAATATAACATAAAGATATACCATAGGAAAAAAAATAAAGTACGGTAGAAATGTTTCTACTTATTCATGTAAATTTATTTTTAAAAAAAGTGTAGATTTCTTGGACGACCTTTGATTCTTCATACTTAGATTTTGGCGCAGGTTCTGCCGTTCGGGTTTGAACCTAAAATATAATTGTACGATTAGAAACAGGTTTATATACTTTAGAATAAATAAAATAAAAATAATATTATTTATGTAGGTTGCTCCTTATGTGTAAATTATAAAATCCGATGATTTTCTATAGATATTATTGAGAAAACGAATTATTTATTATACGTATCTGCAGTACATAATATACACATTACACACAATTGTATAAGAACTAAGGCAGGCTAGGCCATTCAATGGTTGTTGTGCCTCAGAGTTAGTTAATTGTTTACCATATGATTGGTTAGCTATGATGGTAAGTTGACCAAAGGCTGTTTGTCCTTAATCGTACAATAACTGTTTTCTTCGTACGAAAACCAATTTTCAAAATTATCAATCAAAAGGAAAATATTATTGGAAATTATCATTTTTATCTTTCTGCGTTAAATTATCTTGTACATTACATCATGGCGTACTCCTTTACGTTTGATTACACCACATCACAACTTACTTACTTATACATAAAGTCATTAATTATACTTACGCTGAATGCTCTTCTGGATCCAATCAATGAAAGCTGCGACCTCAGTGTTGACACCAGGAGTGATATCAGCGCACTTTCCACCGAAGGAGACTAAACCTACAAGGGTGTACCTGTTGGTGTCAGGGTCCAAGAATACAAGAGGACCACCAGAATCTCCCTGCGAATATACCAATTACAGATACGTTATAATTTAAAATTAAAGAAAAAATATACTAGGCTCATTCCCAACTTTTGCCAAATAACTTGATAAATTATATGGAAGATAACATAGTTAATACCCATTACTATAGTTAATACCATATTATAGATCCCCACGACCCCGTGGGGATCTATAGTAAACACATTATACTTTTTAACTCTGACAGCTTGGGAAAATCGAGAAAAAAAATGGGAGGAGAGTGAATGAGAGCTTGAGATTTTGGCGGGTAATAGATCATTTGCCCGACCTATTACCCGCCAAAATTTCAAGCTCTCATACACTCTCCTCCCATTTTTTTTTCTCGATTTTCCTAAGGTGTCAGAGTTAAAAAGTATAATGTGTTTACTATAGGGAGTTACTGGGCCATGGATGACAAGTGTCCAGCTTTATGATATATGCTTAGTGATTGTAATATATGTTGGTTTTCCTACAGGTGTTTTTAACCCAAATTCTCAAAAGGGACACGCTTCTACATAAACAACTCTTTTAAAGGCTATAACCTTAAGTAATTTAAGTTTGGCCAGTGATGGCGCACCAAAGCCGAACAACAGCTTAGAAAATAAGAGAATTGGTTTTTTTAGAAGCCAGAGAACGGAATACAAAATTGGTTTAGTTTTGAACCAATGTCATATAAATGATAATGGAAGTTACAAAAACACAGGGTCCGAGACGAGAAGAACTCGTGTTAATACCTTTAATATCCTCAATTGGAATGATATGAAATTAAGTATAAGAAGAATTTTTACCTGACAACTGTCCCTATTCTTGCTGAAGGTGCAGAACTGAGTAGGAGTGGCTGTATCAACACCACTTCCGAAAGTTGATCTGCAGATTTGAAGAGGAATGACTCTGAGGTTGGTGTGACGAAGAACAACAGAGGATTGGCCGTTGGTTTGGAGACGTCCCCAACCTGCGTAGTTGCACAATAAAGGTAATTATGAATAATATACTCGTAGTTGCCTCCAGAAATGGTAAGATGCAATACATATTAATATTTTAGCATTTCTACTCTATTGACAAACTCAAAATTGTATCTCCTAAACCATAATTCAGAAATAGACGTCACTTACCCAAAACTTTGATGTATTTCTCAACGAGATTGAAGGCATTTCTACTGTTGGGCAAACAAGCAGGTCCAACCTGATGTAGAAAAAAAGAGATTATAATTTTTCGAAATTATTTCAATTAACTCGTAAATATTATTTGGTCTTAACGAATATTTATAATTTAAATACCTTGTCGCTGAACTTGATCTTGTTCTCGAGGGAAAGAAGTGAGATATCGTTCTGAACAGCACCAGTTATGTTGTACCTCTCATGGTCGATGATTTGTCTTACGTTGATGTACTGAGTAACGTCAGTCTCGAACCCTAAACAAACGTAAGAATTATTTTTTTTTTTATTATATTTGTATTAAAAAGTTATTGATAGCTGAATAGTTGGAAGGATCTTGATCAAAAATCACGTCTCCTAATTTCTAAATGAGCAATACAGATTGAAATTGGGGGCATGTATAAGTATTTAGTTAAGCTTCAAACGCTGATAACTCCCTGATAGGAACTGATATGTTCCATTATTAAATAGACATTTATGTTCGAGCTTAGTGACTGTCATTTAGAAGAGTAAGAGCTTAAATAATTTTACAATTTTAGGTTTGACGTATTATATTCGCAGTATAGAATATTGTTTCATGTCCAAGGTTTGCTCAATTTATTTTTTTATTAATCAGCAATCAAACAGGATAATAACTTATTTTGATTCCCTTCATTAATTATTATTTCAGTATCAAATAACGTACTTGTCTGAAGATCATGTTCTCCAACGACAACAGCAAGTCTATTAGCTGAAAAGCCTTCGGTACAATGAGCAGCAGTAAGAACATGATATTCAGTGATGATGCTACCTCCGCAGAATGTTCTCCAACTATTCCTGAAGAGAAGACCAACAACCCAGGGGAATTGGTTCACTCCGGACTCCTGTCCTCCTACAATCCTGGAAGTCACCTAGATTTAGACAGATGACATAAACGGTATTGAAATAGAAGTATTATATTGACATTAAGTCCTATAGTCAACCAAACAAACAAGCCAACCTTTAATTGTCTTGAAGAACTGTTTTTCCAATTAGAAAATTTACTGGAATTAATTATTAAATAAATAAATACTATTTACCCTATTGGCCCAACCGCACTTGCAAGAGGTTGACTTCCTTCCTGGAAGTACACCATGTTCTTCAGAATCAATTTCCTCTGATGGCTTAGTCAGGTATGGGTGGTAGGCACTAGCCATACCTGCCAGAAGAATAAATGCCAAGAACTTCATGTTTCACGATCCTAAAAATAAAAATCCAATTTATAGTACATACCATAACTTTAGCTACATATCTTAGGAGGTCTCAACGGCTAAATCTATGCAAATTTATATTTTATACCAATGAAGTGATATTTCCATTATTATTAGTATTATTAATATTTCTGGAAATTAGATTTCCAACATGATATCCACAATAGAGTAAAAATCAATTTATTATTATTATTTTTTTGTTTTTTCAACAAATAAAGAAGTTATGATTTACTTACCCTAAGTGGAGTGACAACTGAATACTGAGTCGACTGCCAAATTATTAGAAGAAATCGCTTATATAGGGGAAACAAATCAAACATTGATACATTTCATTGTTGTACAATAATAAGAGAACAATGTCCTCACTAATGAATTAGTTTAAATGAAATTCAGGGTCAATTCTCATACAAGGTTTATCACTTCGGCTAGAAAAGTGAAGAACCACATAAAGCGAATATCAATCCCATAGGATAGTTAAAAGTAGGTTTTTAGCATTTTAAAAAGCAACATCAATAGGTACTACTACAATTCTATGTTGCCTACGGACCCTCAATGTGTGCTGACTAGCACACACTTGACCTGTTTATTTTATTATCATTTTAAAAAATATAAATGTATACATTATTTTTATTTATTTTATTTCATTTATTTAATTATTTTTTTCACAGATGTAAACAAACTTTGACGTTTAACAAAAGTATCGCAATAATTAATAATTATGTTCCCTTATAACTTTAAAACTAATTAATGGAATTTTATCGGGTTTTTTAAATTTGTTCCTTATTTTTTACCGGTTCCAACGATATGTCAAAAACGTATTTATACTTTCGGTGTTATTAACCGTCAAAGTTTCAAAATTGAAAAATCGATAAATTCAAAATAGTGGCCAATATCAAAATCAAATTTGGTGAATTCGTTTGTCATATAGAGAGGTACGTTCGTGCCAAATTTCATTTTCTTGATCGGACCACTTTTCGATTTTTTAATTTTTGCTGACTCAGCAAACTGGGTTTAAGATGGCGGAAAATGTTGATTTTCCGGGTGGCACAACTAGAAGTGAGGACTGATTTTTCTGCCAAGTTTCAACTCTTTAGGTTAAATACCCTGGGCGCTACGATGATAACACAGACGTCAAACCACTCAGGAGGTCTTAAAAACACCCAAAACAAAAAAATCTGAAAAAAGCTGATTGTTCGCATATTTCTCTTTAGAGAGATGGTGAATTTTAATGATATCCAGCATCGCTTTATAAATGGGTATAGTTACTTATGTGAAGTGGCGACTAACTGGTTGCTTTTGTGAAGTGATCCAGCATCGCTTTATAAATGGGTATAGTTACTTATGTGAAGTGGCGACTAACTGGTTGCTTTTGTGAAGTGAAGACTAACTGGTTGCTTAAGTAAATTGGTGACTAACTGGTTGCTTAAGTAAAGTAGCGACTACATGGTTGCTTATGTAAAGTGGTGACTAACTGGTTGCTTATGTAAAGTGGCGACTAACTGGTTGCTTATGTAAAGTTGTGACTAACTGGTTGCTTATGTAAAATGGTGACTAACTGGTTGCTTATGTAAAGTGGTGACTAACTGGTTGCTTATGTAAAGTGGTGACTAACTGGTTGCTTATGTAAAATGGTGACTAACTGGTTGCTTATGTAAAGTGGTGACTAACTGGTTGCTTATGTAAAGTGGTGACTAACTGGTTGCTTATGTGAAGTGGCGACTAACTGGTTGCTTATGTAAAGTGGCGACTAACTGGTTGCTTATGTGAATAATATGGTTTATACATCTGATGGACCGACCCACGATATTGTTGTATTTGCTCTTTGGAAGTCCTATGCCTATTAGGATCTCAGTAATAAGTAGATAATAATATATTAGTTAGAGTAGAGTTATTATTTGTAAGAAATAGGAAAATATTTTATTTCCAACTTAACTTACTGGGGAATATTCTATTGTCAAGTCCGCTAAACAACACTCAAAATTTATTTTTATTACTTTCATGGTTATTAATAGTAAATAAGGAGTAGCGCACCCAGAAAGTAAAGTTCAATTATGCGATATTTAGTGGCACATAATTATTTATAATATTACAACCTACTGAAAAGGCTAATATTTAAATCTAAAAGCAGTCGTTAGTATTCATAATTGAGAAGTCACTAATATTATTATTATTATTAATATTATTAAAATTTAAGCTAATTCTCTGATTGAAAAATTGTATAGTTAGTCATAAAAAACCAAATTTCATTTGTATAAATATAGAAACACTCTATCTACTGTCTGTATACTTATATTTCTTTTGTAAAAAAAGATAATCCAACAATTAAGGTAAATAAGACCGTAATTATATTGATATTGATATTGATGTAATCAAATATTGATAGTACATTAAACAAATGTAAATGTATATCTATATTTACTTTATATCAACCAGCTATTCACCTACCAAATAATGGAGGGAAAATTGAATTGGGATTTTCTTCATTTCAAACTGTTTGATGTCAAGCTGAAATGTTTGATCTCTGATGTTTACATTTAGTTTTCTTTATTAAGCGTAAGTTACTCGAAATCTCGCTGTAAACATAATATTACGAGTAAGTTACACGAAATCTCGCTGTAAACATAATATTACGAGTAAGTTACTCGAAATCTCGCTGTAAACATAATATTACGAGTAAGTTACTCGAAATCTCGGTGTAAACATAATATTATGAAGGAATAACGTAAACTTTCTCTCCACGTAAGTTGAAACTGGTTTATTAAACATAGCAGATTTCAGTCTTCATAAGGCCATCATTAGTGCCAATTGAGAAATTAATTAATTACGTCATTCTCTGACATGAAGTAAAGTCACCTCTCACTAATTATTATTGAATTAATGTAACGCAATTTCTTCCTCAATTGGCACTCATGATGGCTTTAAGCTAATGCTATGTTTAATAAACTATTTTCAATTTACGTGGAGAGAAAAATAATAATTGACGAGTAAGTTACTGAATATCATGCGGAAAATGTAATATTTTCAGAACAAAAGCATCCAGTGCTAAAGGTCGACCAAGAAGTGATGGCAATTAGGAAAACTGTAAACTTAGCGTCGTTTAAAGTCGGTTGTTCCAAGTATTGCCGAAGTCAGTACTACTGTTGGGTGCTAAAATTTGATATTTTATAAATGAGAGCTCTCCATTACAATCAAATTATAGAAGATGTCAAAAATAAATATATTAAAAAACAATACAACAATGAGTTTCCTAGCAAAACGATAACGGCATTTTCTACGGAAATTCACAGTGACAGTGTGCCTTATGACTTTATGACACTTTTTATGAGCTTTTATATTGCACAACTATACAAATGAATTCATCGACGTAGTCGGAATATGGTTTGTTTACATTCAGAATGAGAGCATGAGTTAGGTTTTAGGTTTCTGTACAAAGTACAAAAAGAAACCTTATACAACGGATCTGTCTGTCTGTCCGTTGCTTGTTACAATTCATAAACTACTATAGCTAGGAACATGAAATTCGGCACATAGGTGCATCTCGGCATTTGAGACAACTGGACACATTTTGGATTTTTCACACTTAATATTTTCAAGATAGCGGCCAATATGGCGGGTGAATAAAAACAAGTTTTTAGTAACTATGACATGTTATACATCAATTTAAAGGTCTCGAAGAGAAGTAAAAGAATATTACTATTAAAATTAGTGTAATTATATTACACTTAATAATTTTAACTTTAATGTACAGAGACCGGCGATTATCGCCCCAGGTACTTACGTGAAGCGCGCCTTACTTGTTATAGTACATACTCGTATATGCACTCTACAAACCTTCCTTACATTGTATTCATACGTTTGTTCCAACCAAGTTCATACGTTGTGTACCATCCGCGTGATCGTCACGGGCATGTGTAATTGGTAAAAGCTGTTCCAGCCCGACTTGAGACAGTGTCGCACTGCCTCCAAACTGTTCCAACCTGCGCAGGGATCGTTTACTGTACGGTTAAAACAATCCTCTGATAATACCTAGTATTGGTTTGTATGACAAGCGCAGGTATGTCAATCGTCACACATGTAGACAGGAAGGTTCCCTAACTGTTAAGTTTTTTTAATGTGTTTTAATATGGTGTGAATTATAGTCCTAAACCCGTTCCAACCAGACATGATTTTATTACAGTACAATATTAGCGCATGCGGATAAAACCTGTCCTAAACGATTCGCAAGACGATACAAATGACGGAATAGTGGTCCATTTTATTAAAAACTGAATACATGGCACAAAAACAACATCAGGGCACTCATTAGATTCTAATCACTTCTTGGTTGTCCTTTAGTATAAGTGAAAAAAGCAACTCAATGTAGGTCCTTTAATTGATAAATTTAACTCCAAAAATGACCATTATCGAAGGTAGTAGATGCATTGTGATCATTCTGAGGATGAGCGTATTTGTCCCTGTATTCAAAAAGGTATAGACAGAAATCAGGCAACATCTTTGGACTTGTAAATATATGTTTGTCTGTGTGTCGATTTGTAGTCTTCCAACATTTTCGCGAACCACCTTATCTGAAAAACTGTTTGATTTTAATTATCAGCTCTTTGTCGGTCCCATATTATTTTTTACTGTCTCTCCACATTTAACATTGAATAAAAATAAATGTGACCAGACTGAAAATCAAAACAGGTCCAAACAAACATACTTTCAATTCCCACGTGATCGTTCATCTACAATGCACAAACTTTTTTTCCAAATAAATATTACCTACTCAATAAAGAATAGCCAAAAAAAGGAATTAGCAATTAAAAACTGGGTGGCAGAGAAATTTCATTTTTGTCCAATCTTTAAAATGATTATAAAATATGACACTTCTTTAGTCAAAATTATTTCTCTTTTAGCATCCACAACGAAGAAAAGATAAAATATAGCCCGCCCAATAAATTGACTTGTTGGAGGGCTATAATAATGAATTTATATGTGTCCAAGACTTGGTGAAATTATGGCTTTTGTGTGTGTGTTATTTTATCCACGCATTTTTTTAACACAACTTATGATTTAAAAAACAAGATTTTTTTTTTTTAATATTTAGACATGTTGCGTTTGACTTAATCGTAGTATATGATAAACATATAGATGTTTGCTTTTATAGTTTTAACATTATTTCATGTACTGAACGTCTTATTATATCATAGTTGTTATATCTATCTCATGTTGCAAGTCTTAAACTGCAATTATATATGTGATTTATCGATGTATACTTTATTTAAGTTGTTGGTTATTTTCTACAGTTGTTTACGACTTGCGGTTTTTTGTTCTGTTCAAACTTTTTTTTTTCTCTTGATTTCAATGTTGAACTTTATAATACGACCTTGACCCTGCCCTTAAGTAAAATGTTACTCAAGGCTGTTTGAAGGACGTTCAACTGAGCTAGGGAATCATAACCATATATTTATATGAGAAACTGCAAGAACGGACGGGTTATAGGGAGCCCCGCCCATCTAATACACAGACTGTATATATATATATTATATATACAATACATATGGTCTTACAATAAACTTATCTTCCTATATGAAACTCAAACACGATTAATATACCAACCTTAGTAAGAAATTACAACAGCTATAAAATACAAGGATAAAATAAAAGTAAAAAAAATGGTCAAAAGTTATAGTGTGAGGATCTTAAAACAATAAAAAAGGCTAAGAGAATACCATGGGCCATAGGGTACAAGAGAAACAACCAATTACATAAAACGTAAGAAGTAAAATAAAAAAATAAAACAACTTTAGAATTGAGAAACTCAAGAAATTAGGAGGATGTGCAAAGGGTTGTAGATAATAAAATGAAACGAAATGTTAAATAAATAAAGATTATGAACTAATATCTATGGAAATGTCTTACTGACTTAAGGTAAATACAATTTAATAAATAAGAGATAAGTTTCAGAACTAAAAACAAGTAAGTTACATTAAAGAGTGATAAATAAAGCATTTGTAAAGTAGTATGTAATTTAAATTAAATGCCATACAGCCTAATATAATTAAGCATTTTTATTATAACAAAATATCTTCTAATAGCCTACGAGAGTGATAAAAAATTATTAATTAGTCCCACAATATGAACATGAAAGTTTAAGACCTATATAGGAATATAAGTATGGTACTAACCACTATTAAAACTGAAATTTACACGTTCTGGTTTGCACTCTCCACGTACACTTTGTTATATGTTACAGTTACACATGGCTTAACTTACAACTTAGTGAATTTCCAGATATTGAACATCAATTTCTGCCAACCTCGCTTATTTCCAAAGTGCAGAGAGTATAATATCTATAAATTTAACTTTTACAGCCTGCTTGTACTTCTATATTATGTTCAACTGTTATTCCTTTTTTATGGAAATGCCACACCAAGAAGTTCCATGGATGAGCCTGAACTGATAAAGTGATTTTAATTTAATTTGGTACCTATTCATAATACCAAGAGGTATAAAGAATCAACTTTGTTTTTCTCGTGTGCCTTAACAGCGTTGGAGTAATCTCTGAAAACTTCCTCCACTCTTCCCTAGAGTCGTTTCATTTCCTTTGGAGTTAATGTAGTTCTTAAAAGTGATACATAATTTTCCAACTGGATACTTTCCTTCTGGTTTAAAGCAGCCATTCACTGTCCAACTTGGTCGTACGGCACGGGGCGGGGCTTGTTGGATCCGTGTAGGATGTACGCGGGGAATCCGACTCAACCTTGTCGTACGACATGTTACCAACCACCCCGCTCACAGGCAAACAGTCGTACCACATTGTTGGCTCGTTGGAATGAGTGTCTTTCGACCAAGTTGGACTGTGAATTGCTGGTTTTAGCCTCCGTGAATTGCTCCGTGTTTTTCTCGACTTCCATTCGTACTACATGTCTTTAACACTTAGTAAACACAAAAGTTTTATTTCTATTATTTAGGGTACATTGTGTACCCTATCGCTTATTGTTTTACCGTGCATAGATGGTGAAACAAATTTTATCTTCGCTGAATTTACTCGGCTTGCTTCCCTGTTTCTTATAGGCCAGATTTCTCTGCCATAATAAATGGGTTAGAACAGCTTGATATATTTGTACTTTCGTTATAATTTCTATACTTCCTTTTTATCAAATTTTGGTGTGGCTAAACTGCTAATATGCGTTGCTGGGTTATTTTTGACTCGGTTTAGTGTCTCATGTTCTATATTCTACTATCCCATATACAATTAGTATATAGACATGTTCTGGGTTCATGTACTTTCAGCATTAAGTTAGTAACTACAGGTTAATTACATATGATTTAATAATAAGTATACATCAGTTTTGTTAGTTTTACAAAATATCTATTGAAGAAATTAATGTAATTACTAACATTGTTAAAAGGAGAAACCATAATTAACAAAATGATTTATAAGTTAGGAGGCCATTTCATTCAATAAAATAAAAATACAAACTAATAAATAACGAAGACAAAATAAGATGAAAAGCAATTGAAGGTTAAATGAAAACGATCTTAAAATTAGTTTAATTCATTTAATATTTTCTAAAAAGGAACTTAAGGGAATAATAATCCAATATAATTGAAATACGTATTTATTAAAATCAACAATTTACTATAGAAATAAATAACGCACGATTTCTAATCAACGAAAGTATAACATTTGAACTCTATATAAAGCGATATTTCAATTTATAACCTCTATTATTAAACATTAATAAATATATAATTTAACGCAATATATCATGCTAAACACAAATTATTAATCCAAAAGAGAACAATTAACCAACTTAAAACAAATAAGAGAGTAGATGTATAAATGTAAAGCTAATCCAGATTTATAGAGAGATAATTAAAAACAATCTTTTAACAAATACAAATAAAATGATTTATGAGTGTTTTGGAAAATAAAAAAAGTATTTTTGGTGTATGTCATACAGTGCATTTCTAATACATATATAGCCTTAATTTTGAGTTTAATGAAGTTTTATTAAATACAAATTTCTATTGCTTATAAAATATTTTACTATATAAGTATGTATAACAAATACATACATGGAATAATTGTTATTCAAAATGTTTTACATTTAAATTGAAATTTAATATTCAGATTAAATATACTAACTGAAAAATATAATTGAATAAAATAATAAATCATTATATAGATTTTTATTTATTTATTATTATTTATTTCTTTATTTTTTTTTACAATAGTGTATTATTTAATTATTTTTAGTGTGCTTTGACATTGTGGTACTGTAATTGAGTTTTGTTTATCTCCATTTGTAACGCTATCTACTAAATAAGTTATTATATTATAAAAATATATGTAATTTAAATAAGCAGTACTATTAAATTATAACTGCTGACTTAGCAACTCACTAACCCCGTATCATCAATTACATATTATGTAGTTGTATACACCCTTTGGCAGTCCTAGGTTCTCCAAGGGCTACCCTTAACTCTGGGAAAAAAAATTCTTGAAACTGGTTTCAGCGATTTTGATTAAAAATTCTAAAATGTAGTAAATGGACTACAAATCTTTTGATATTATTCATATTCAAAAAATGAATCTGATTTTGTTAAAAATTAAAGAAAAGAAAGTAAACTACCAACAGTTGAATACTTATTATATTAAATATGCTATAAATTAATAAAATGTGATATTATGCGGGATTTAAATAAAGTATCAATATCTGTATGAGAAAGTTTGGTCGATATATCGGTCCAATTTGTTTTATTTATTTGTTTTATTTTAAAGCTTTTGAGGCTGAGATTAGCTTTCCAATATAAGCACAATGAAGATCATTGTGAGATTATGTTCTCTCTTGAATAATTAATGGTTATTTATCGTGTCTAGTCATGAAGTAGGCGTACTTTTGCGAATGATTAATTGTCTCCAATATGCGATTCTCAGGGTCTTTAATTCTTAATAATGGAATTAATGCTGTATTATTTCTAGAATGAGTGGTGAATCCTAGTTACAAATAAATAGATGGTAAAAAATAAAATAATTTTGGATGTTAATCGCGCTAGAATGATGAGTACTAATATAATTATCTATAAATGCTAATATGTAAAGAGACTATCTATACTAAAATGACCTTTGCAATCGATTGAGTGTTTCAAGTATTTGCTAAATATAGCTTAATTTATAGAAAACTAATATTGTGAATCTCATTAATTTGTCAATAATACAATCTTTGCTGGGAAATAAATAGTTTTTAAATTAGAGAGGGAGTTAGGTAACAAATATTTAACATTGACACAATATAAATTTTATTGTAAACATTAGAACTGTAAACTACAGTCACTTAATAATTCACCAGTAATAAAAATGACTCGAACACAACGTATGGGGGTGTTGTATATTATATAAAGTGTATATACTTTGGCAATACTAAATTTTAAAGTTATTTATTCATTTAACTCAAACCAGATACTAATAAGTTGTCAGCTAAACTAATTCGAGATACAAATCATAATGTTATAAATTTTAATTACCAACACACAGACACACACCACTCTCACATATATATAATATATATATATATTCAATTTTTGGTGTAATTAATGAGGGTAATAAAGATGAATAAGTTATACATTTTATTGAATTGGTAAGCTTTTATAGTAATTTATAATTTAAATAAGGTTGTAAATAAAAATGTTATCAATGGGAGGGCTTGTAAAACACCGAAATTGAGTTAGCAAGGTGGGGCGCTTGAGGGCGTGGGTGGTGCGTAAAATGTAAAATGCGTCACGAGGAAACGGATTATTTGTAACTGAGCCTTGTATCCCACAGAGAAATAACCTGTCTTTTTACATGTTTATAGATGTTGAAGTATGCAAATTGGAGTTATTTTATTAAAATACAACCAACCTATATGTAAATTTAAGAATAGAAATGACTTCCCTAATGACATAATTTTACATTATTAAAGTATAACAAACATCATGATCGAATGTAAAACTACGCATTTTATCATACGGCTTTTATCACGCTAGTAATTATTTTGATTTGTAGCCATTACTCTGTACTATACGGTTTCATTTTTGAATTAGATGTGGTAAGAGAGGTGTAAGAATTGAAAGCTATAATTACAGGACACTAAAGTATGGTTGTTAAGTTTAATTGTTATTGAATTTATTACCGGTTTATATTTTTGAGACAGTTACAAGGTATTTGAAGGTTATTAGATCATTTTTTTTTCTAAAATGTCTTATGTAACGGGATGACTGTGAATGATTTCGTATAATATTGTATGGTAAGGAAACACATAATCATTAAAAGAAGTACATAGTATTATTTCAGTGGAGTAATATATTTTTTTAGGAAACGTTTTTCTGTGGCAATAGGTCCTTATCCATCTTTCTAAATCCGTACTTTCTTAATGTGTATTATAGGCTAATTTGCAGTCTCTCTGTGCAGTTAGAATTGAAGTTAACTAAAGGGTCAACAGGATACATAATAAACAACCTACTAAGTAAACTAACTTACAAGTAAACGAGCTAACAATAAAACAAAGTATCAAGAAATCAAGCTAAAGAATACATGAAAGCAGGGTAACAAGAATGCAAGAAAAAAAATAAGCTTATGAATAAACTATTAAACAAACAAATGCTAATAACAAGTAAACAAGCTATGAAAGTAATTTGTAAAAAAGCTAACTAGAAAACAAGCTAATAAGAAAACAAGATAACGAATAAACTATATAATAAGTCTACAAGTAAACAATAAACAAAGTAACAAGTAAAAGAGCAAACTAGAAAACGACCTGATGGGGGCTAATGGGACTACTTAACAAACAAAACATCATAGGTATGAGGTACGTAATAAAGAAGCTAACGCAAGTCCATGCTAACAATTTAATAAGCCAATTAACTTAAGAAACTAAGAAACAATGAACTTGTCTATCAGTAAAATTTACGTGTGTGGCGATAACATCAGTCAAAGTTAAACCGATTTAGTTTAATTTGGCATACATGTTATCAATTATGAATGATCACTCCGTTGGGCAGCGTTATTCGTCTAAGCGTTCGCTTGGAACGCACAAGTAAACGGTAACTTTAAATTTCAAATTGTAATTTTACGACGGAAAAAGGTTCTACATTTATCTAATCAATGAGACTAACATTTTTTTTTAGTGTAACCAATAGCGACTCCGCTTCAATTAAATCATTTCTAAACGTATAAATTAGAGGAAACAAAATTTGTAACAATATCTTCGTTCTAACGAATCAATTGATTTTAATAAAACCTAGAATCATTCGTCTAAAGTACTATAAATATAGACATGTCAAATTTCAACTTAGTACACATAGAAGTTATTGTGTAGTGAACTAATACTTTTTAAAAAAAAAATTAAAAGAATCTGCTGGTTATGTATGTGGATGGGTATAGTAGGATAATTTAGGAATGCCCTTAGCACCCCCATTCCACTAGTCTTTATCGCGATCATCCTCTTTAACTATAAACTTATCACGATTAATTATATTCTTAACAATTTATAGCCATGTTCTCGTTTCAGTGATAGAGCCACGTGATGCCTAGTTATAGGAAAATAAGTAGATAGTAGATGTCCCTATAATAAACAAAATAACAACTTTTTTGACACGACGAAAATTAAACGTCCACAAAAAGGAATGAGGCAGATTTCGAAATATGACACTAAAATATGTTAAGCAAGGTACTAAAAACGAACTCCTCGACTAGTTTTTCTTTCACCTTAAACCGTCACTAAAGATAGAAGAGAAGGTGAAAACGGCTGGCTTTGTAATTAAATTATAATTTGTGGAGAAGCGTTCGCCTTTTTCCTGAAATTGGAACCGACTCAAAAAGCGCATCTTCTTTCTAAAATGTTATTATAATAAATTTATTCATTATATACTTTTTTTTGTTTTACACCTTTTCTGTAATAGAATGAATTAAAGTACTTGTAAGTTACTTTGTAATTTGTGCGAAATTACACGTACGTAAAAATAAGTAACAATATAAACATCGATCTTTGCTCAATTCGCGTGTTGCATGCTAATAGCAAGGCCATTTCATGACCTCTTATAAATAATAATAATAAAATAAACTCATAAAACCACATAAATGTTTCAAATACCGATTGACCTGTTATAATTTTAAATTAAATTATCGGTGCTAAATCAAACAAGGTATAATAAACTGTGAAATATATCAGTTTAAAACTTCTCTAAATTCAACTCAGACACGGAAGTTTTGTTCTACGTTAAGAATAATCTTAATAATTAATTAAAATACCGCAAACGTTTATTTCGTGAAAATTATTTATAAGAACAAACGTGATGATTAGTATCTTTTCTCTGATTGCTTTTTTAACTAATTAAAAAATTACAAAAAAAAAACGTAACAAACCACGTAATATAATTTATAAGTTAAATAGTATATTAATCTTTGTTTATTCTTGTTTTGATATAAAATTAAACAGATTTATAGAAGTTTTAACTCTTACATTATTAACCTCAGGCAAAAAAGCAACAAGTTAGGGAAATAAAAAGGTAATAAATAAAATTCTTTCTTTAGATAGTAAGGCGTGATTTATATATATACAACTTTTCTTTTTCATGTTAATTTTTTCAACCTATTTTGATGAAAGCTGTCTTAATAACTTATCGTTAATATTAGGATTTAATCAAAATCAATTTATCTCACCTTCTAACATGCTAAAACACACGGATCTAAAATATATTAGGTTTATATTTATTTATTTATTTATTTTAAAAGGTGTTTTAGAAATTTTTTGTTGCTTTTAACAGATATTTTAAGTTTCTCTGCTTCTATAAATATTAGTTGTCAGTTATTTAATGTGTAATAACAGTTATTTTCGTTTGATTTTTATTAAATATACTAATTAAATGTTGTTTTTGTAGCTTCTAGCATTAAAAACTGCCGTAGCTGCTGCTATTTTGTAACATTCCTTTAATATCTGTGCCCTATTATTTATGAAAACCATTTTTATTTATGATATAATGATTTTGCTTCCGAGCTTACCGAAGGTAACGGAACCTACGTGATCGTTCTGAAGAACGAAAATATTTTTTCTCCGATTTCAAAAATTCCAAACCAAAAATCCGTTTCAGACATCAGGGAACATTTTTGGTACCGTGTATGTCTGTCGGTCTTTCTGTAGCTCAATATTTGCTAAAATCTACCGTTTTTAATGAAATTTTGATAGTAGGTCAAGATTAGCCTATTGTTGGTCCCATATAAGTTTCAACCTTCTGCGCTCATTTGTTTCTCTTCCACATGCACACAAACATTCATTTATTTACACCTATAGCTTCATAAGTACTTATCTGATTTGTATGAAACTTTTATAGTTTATCGAAAGTAACCCGCATATTGCCCCAGATTAATTTGAACTGTCTGCGCTCTTTAACTTTTGCTAAATTGATACTTTAATTCAAGTAAAAAATCAAAACAATTTTGACAAATTAAAAAACGGGAGAAACAAACAAATTAGACAGTAATGGCTTGTAAAAGTATAAAATCAATAAAGTACGTGATAGGATGCGAGGAAGCTATGCGCCACACCAATTGGCTGACCAATTTTTTATATTCACCATCATAACTACATTCTCCGACACTGATGATTCACGTTTGTGGTTAAAAGGCACAATTAATACTTTGAATCAAGCTATAATCGAGAGATTAAATCTTAATTTGTTACATCTTTCTAGAAATACTTAGCTTGTTAATTATAAAGGTGATTATCAACTTAGATTACCACTTTTTTTTCGAGATTTCTGCTTTTATACAAATTTGTTACATAGTGGGAAAAATTTAGTTTATGGTCTTAAGTTACTTTTACAAGGGGGCCGTAAAAAGAATATAATTTCATTTAATAAGGAAATAAAACCTAATCTTCAAAAATCGTACATAGTCAAACAACCAGTAATTCATAAAATAACAAAATAAGCATTTAACTAAAATTAATGTATATACTATGCATAAATACTATGTAATTGAAATCCTAAAAGGTAATGGTTACTAATTACATGTACTCTATACATAGATATGAAGTGGCTGAACACGATACACGTCTTACTGTTGATAAAAAAATAAATAAAAAAAATATCAAAATAAGAAAACGTTTAATACATTTGGTAGTAGATTGTTCCTTGTAGATGAAAGTTTTAAGTTGAAGTAGCTAGTAGAAATGTGTTGTTCCAGGTAGTGTCATGTATTTTGATGTCTGAGGTATTGTTAATGAATATAGTGTAGTTGGCAGTTACCTGATTTCAGGTAAATTGACAAGAATCTGTAATATTCAAATAAGTGCTTTCAAGAATTTTCATTTAAAACAATAACTATGACAATATAATCAGCTTGAGAATGATCCAAGAAGGGATCGAAATATCGTAGATGTGAGGCGTTTGAATTTTCCTTAAAAGACAAAACTAATCAAGAAAATATAACATTTTAGATTCGTAAGTAGATAGTAGATGTCCCTATTTATTTAATTCTTATTTTTACGTAGGACATTTAGGGTAAAAATAGTACAAGTTAACAACTCATAGTAGTGGTGAGTCTCATAGTAGTCTATTACTGATAACTCCATAAATTTTAAAAACGATATAAATAAATATTATGCTGCTATCATTAATATATAAAAAAAAAAATAATAATAATAATAGTCACTTTTAAATTTTCCCGCACCTATCTACAAATCTCCCTTAACTATCACCCCTTATAAGTTTATCAACATACACCTAAAATTTAAATATTTTCAAATCATAACTCCCGCCTAAATCTCTTGAATAATAATAACAATTTATGCTTTAAAAATAATTTATATTGCTTTAAAAAAATATTATAAAATAGCTTACTATAATAATATATCTTAACTATAATCTACAATAATTTCAAGATAAAAATAACTTTTTATATACTACGTTTTTAAATTTTCTGTTGAATCGTATGTAATGTTGATAATATAATTGTTATTGTTATATAATATATAATGTTAGTGAAAAAAAAAAAAATAGTTCCTAATTTATTTACTTCATTTAAATGATAACCATCTAGAGAGCTGATCTTAAACCTATAAAAGGACAAATTTTTGTACAACGGATCTCCCCAACACCAAATCTAAACCGTGCCATCGATATATTTGAAATAATATAAATAATATAATCGATATATTTTCTGTTTTGCTGTCATTCCATGTTTATCTCTTATTTATAAAAATCACAAATTTGAAACCCGTCAAAATGAAGATTGCGTAAATATGGGACATGGCAAAACAAATAAAATAACTTGCAGAGTTTTTCCGAACTAACTTTCCATACAGCAAAATGTGCTGAAAACCACTTAAATTCTGCTGAAAGATGGCTAAAAGTATTAAAATAATGCATTGTCATCGTGTTCTAAGCTATGCTAAAAGTTTCAAATGTCTAGCTATTCGGGAAGTTAGTTAGAAATCTAAAATATTATTTTTTATTAAAATTAAAATACCTTCATTTTCGTTACTTCTGTAGTTACCAATTTTTATGCTTTGTTAATTGTTATCTTTTATAAGTTTTTAAAAACTATACTAATGGATCTATGTGTGAAGGAGAACTTCATTTTATCCATTGTTATTCATTTTGACAAAACCAACTTAGTTTGAGTAAATGTGACTAGTTCCACTCATGATCAGGTAAAAATCTAAATGTTATTACTATTTTTTCAATGTATAAAGATGTTAAGTGTTCATATTTATAAAAATCCTATTTACCAAATTTTGTAAACTATATTTAATGATGTTTTAGGCATGATTATGTCCCAGGAGGGGTACGAAATATAGCCAGTTCCAACTTCTATGAGTTGTTAACTTGTACGATTTTCACCCTAAATTACCCACCTAAAAATTACAACTTTTTAATATAATACAAATGCATTTCAACATCATCCTGAATAATTATATCTTCATGCATAAAAAATAAATAAAAGAAAGATTTATCCGTTGTTTTTTTTTTTTTGTTTTTTTATTGTCCAGGACGCCTACACCTCTTACTATGGGAACTTTTGGTATTTCAATTAAAAAAATGTACCCTCGACATATACCTTTTTAATAAAAGGGATCAAAGAAAATCACATTTGAAAACGGAATAAAAATCTTATTATAAAAAATATATAAATATATATATATTAAAAAAGCTGAAAAAAAGAGAATACGAGGAAGAAGATGTAAAGAAGGGATAAGGGACTAAAAAAACTTCGTAAAGTAAAAGATTATGATGTATTGTAATGTAAAGCAACTTCACGTCCAGAACAAAAAGCTAAAGGACAAACTCTTAAAAGGGCTTGATCCGAAAGAACCGACAAGTATAAATAAAGGATGCTTTGTAAAGCACCTGAGTTTTACCTTAGACTCCTAGTGAAAGAATAAAGGATAGAGATGTCAGTCCGATGAAAACATCAAGTGAAGCAGGAAAACTTCACTTGACCCATAACAACACGCTACCTATGATCCAGAAATGATCAAAATGATGACCATTGAATATCTATACTTATATATTGAATTATAAGGTGAAAAAAGTTCTTGAACACAGACATTCAGTAGGTTTATAGTTGATTGATCTGGCAGTAAGAAAAAATATTTAAATCGGGGATGAAACCAGATCACTTCACTCAATCCGTTAAACCATTATTTTATGTACTAATTGTTTCATAGCTAAATTTTGTTGAGAATCGAAATAGATAAAATTAAACAAGCTTCATAGAATTAATTTTTCAATTCAATAATTTATGTTATGAAAAGGAAGTATATTAATGTAGTAGTGGGAATTATCTATGAAAGTGATGAAACTAATGCAGCTATTTGAATGTTCCATATCATGATCGATGGGGACTAAAATTTACGGAGAGATTTGTAAGTATGTAGCAGCAGTAGAAGTTATTAAAGAATTAAAATAAATATATTTTAACTACCACCTCCAAAATAATGTAGAGCTGATGTTTAATTCCAATTTTACAATAAAATAAGCTCTGAAATTTGTTTAATTGGAATCTTAGAAAATGCTGTTTCCACTAAATTAGAAAATATTCTAAGAAATTGGAGAATTCGGTTTTTCCTAGAAATTGGAAGATAGATAGTGATAACTATACCATGCATCCAAAACCATCGAATACAAACTTGAAGCTAAATTAACATACCCTAAACTTTCTTAAGAGTTTAACATTTCGGATTACATTTTATATTGTAACGTAATGTGAAACCAATCTGAGAGTGAATTCACTTTGTTATATCCTGGATTTATTCAAGTTATACAAGACTATTTTATTTTATTTCCACTGACCTTTAAATGATCACACCCGATACAATAATCTGAACACTCTAACAACAAATAGAATACCATGGTTTCCTATCCAAAGTATAAACTAGCTATTTCAATTCTAAAAGAAAAATAAAAGATGGAGCCAAATATGGACAGATCGGTTTGAGCAGGTGCATCCATTCACCGAAAGGCAGCCATTAAAAAGAAAATAAACTCGAGTTGGTGTAATCGTTTTTTTTGTGTGGGTGGGTCGGGACTGACTGACTGACTGTCCATTGTTGACTCGCCATAGGGTTCCCACGGGTTCCATCTATTGTACTGGAAATGTCTTCAGAGGTTCGATGTCTTAAACGTCTACCAAACTTTAAATACAATCTTAGGATGGTATAAAGGATCCTGATCAGTTTTAAACTCTGTTAAAAACTTAGTCAGGGAATTATAGCACATTTTTCTCTAAAGAGATCCCTATTATTTACAGCTGATTAACTTCAAAGCCGACGTAGGAGACATTTCAGTCGACATATGTTGTCCTGAGTCTTTAAGAATCAAACCCCATTTAGTCGATGCCGCAAAATTGGCAAAAAGGAAAACCTTGAAGAAAATTAAAGAACTTTAGAGGTCAAATATTCACGTTTTTTTACTCTGCTCAACTGTTTGATTATTGAATTTATTTTACAAAATGTATGGTTTCTATCAATGCATAAAGCAATGTGGTCAAAAAAAAGTTTACGCTTCAGGTTAGTTTGAAACCTAAAGTTCTAATGCCACATCATCTAAAGTCCAAAAGGCAACTTTAAAAGGCCTCGTCTACGATACGAGCGGTGAGCGACTGGTGGCAGAGCGTGAGAGTGAAAGAGCAGTTGTGCGGTGAGTGGTGCTGACGATAAGAACGAAAATAATGGGAAGGGTGGTATTTTCCATAAGTTCCTAACATGGCGTCTTTCACTAGCTAAACTCTGGGTGGTGAGCGAAAATAAATGTCTAGTCTAGGGTGAGCGGCAACCTAAGACGCTTGTCTAGTCATAGCAGGCCGCTCCCTACTTCCATCGTACTCAATGAAAATATAAATAAACGTAAGCGGCGCTGCTCTAGCACCCGCCGCTCGCCGCTCACCGCTCGTATCATACTCGAGGCCTTTCTCTTGTTAAAAGTATATTTTACAAATAGTTTATTAGTTTTCTTTGAGTGTGGTAATTTGAGTTTGTGGTAATTTGTTTAGTACACATACATTATTTGATTGATCCAACTCTCCTAACCACCATAATCAATTTTAATGGTATTATAACCATAAGGTGACCATCACTAATCTTACAGCATGTAAATAATTTAAGTTCAGTGATCAAACTGTAGAAAGCTGATCAATATAGCTCTTCTGGATGTAGATAATCATTAAATTTATAGTCCAGGAGATAGCGTGCAAAAAAGTGTCGACTAACATTAAGCTAGAATTTTGTGTATAAGTAAATGATTTGGTGCCTTTTAAGATTATATGGTTGGCTAAGTTCGTCTGCGGGACATAGCTTGGCAATATACGCATTTGAAAAAAACAAACCAGTGGAGAGCGGCCAAGTCCCGTCTTTTATGGAGGACAATGTGATTTTCATGATCCTGAGTATGAACTTAGTTAGTAGACCAATAATCAAGTTGATGGTAGTTTGTCACAATAGGTTAGTTAGTCAAATATTAATATTACTCGATATCAAAGTGTTCCCCTGCCAAGGGTAAAACTACCATCAACTTTATTATTATTGGTCTACTAACTAAGTTTGTACTCAGGATCATAAAAATCACATTGTCCACCAAAAAGGGTAAGACATGGCCGCTCTCCACCGGTTTGTTTTTTTCAAATGCCTATATTGCCAAGCTATGTCCCGGAGACGAACTTAGCCAACCATATATTCTTAATAGGCACCAAAACATTTACTTATACACAAAATTCTAGCTTGATGTTAGTCAGACACTTTTTTCCACTCTATATCCTGGACAATTATTTTTATTGGGAGTGGCGAGTTTATAATTGTTAAATTCTTTTAAGCTCCAGAGCAAATTGCAAAAACATGATACCCTCTTTAGCAAGAGAGGTACATATTGTATCAATGTAATTGCGTTTTTAACTACACATTGTTGATGCTAATTGTGTTCAATGATTGGATGATTTTGATTAATTGTTCACTTTATTATCTGATGCACTTATAATAAAATATTATTTATTGTGAGAATTATTTTTTTACTAAAGCTTCGTTTCTACATCTAACTTATAGTTTTTCTATTAATTATCAGATGCAAGTTTACAATCAGCTGACATTAACGTTAAGATATTATAAATAGCGGAGACACGTGTGCTTAATGCCAAGGTCTATTTGAGCTTGAGGGCACTCTCAGATTACTTCAATTTTTCCACGGGTTCATGCTCATTATAAAATAAATACCAACACTTCAAACATAGTATTGTATTGAAGTGATAATATCCTGATAAATCACCAAATGAGAAATAATTAATTGATTCTGGTGTAAGCTTTGGCGATACATATTATGAAGTTAGTAGTATTGATTGAGATTTTATGGTATTTTCTCATAGTGAAGGTTGATAAGAAAAGAAAACACTTTTACTTGTTCAATAATTTTATTGTCAAACCATAAATATATTTTGACTTACATACCGGTTTCGACTTATTCAGTCATCATCAGTGTAATGTTTTACACTGATGATGACTGAATAAGTCGAAACCGGTATGTAAGTCAAAATATATTTATGGTTTGACAATAAAATTATTGAACAAGTAAAAGTGTTTTCTTTTCTTATCAACCTTCACTATGATACATATTAGATTAATCGATAGTAAAAATAAAAATATTATATTATAATTTTTCTACATTTAATGCTTGTTTATTTTACTACCCAATAATAAACAAAAATTTAGCTTGGACCTCAAGCTACATTTCTTCTGGGGCAAAAATGAATGACTTAATTGTGCAACCCTTGAGTAGCTGGTTTAAACATAATTAATGCGCTCACTTCTGTGATATTTTTTACTCTTATGGGAGCTAATAAGATTATTGAGAAAGTATGTACAATTAGTGAAATAATTATTTTATTTTAAATTTCTAATATTTAATTTAATTGGGAAAATTGTAAAAAAGGGTTTTGACTCATTTTTTTTTTTTTTTTTTTTTTTGGAACGAAGTTCCTTATGGCACGTTCTGGAGCCCGGGAGTTCACGCGCAACGCTCGCATAAACGTAAGCTTCAAAAGACGGGAAAAAGTGTTATTAAGGAAACCTGTTACTTGACTTGTTTTGATTATGTTTGTTATATATGTCAAAAATGTCACTTTGTTTTGTAAATAAATAAAATATAATCATGTAAAATTTCACCCTGATACAAGCAGAAGCTGCGTAGAGTAGGGAAGAGATATATTTTATAATATTTTAAATTAATTGGCCGGGTAGGTAGAAAACAGTCCTATTTCAATCCAAACTCCTTTAACAAACATACTCTTTCACTATAAACTCATCATGATCAACTTTTTTCTTATATTCAATATATATTTATAGTAAGACGCTTGCTTTAATTATAAAAATAATGATTTTCTTTTAATTTTGCCTTAACTCTGCTAGGTACAAACAGTTCGTTACTTTTAATTTTTTGATTTTATAATTTATATTTAATGAAAAATGTAAGGAACTTCGTTCCTACCGGGTGTCCCTCGACACAACACGTATTTTTTTAAATTTAGGTTTGATCAAAATCAGGTTACCTTTAAAACAACATAATATTACGATGTAACTATCTAGTCAACTTAACTATGAAAGGGCAAGTAAAAGTGTGCCAAGTTATTTTATCAAGCTATTTAAAAATTGAAAATAGTATCAAACTATTTTGAATATTAATTTTAGTTATTATACTCGTAAACAAAGTAGGCTGTTATAACCAAGATGTTTCGTGAATAACTAATATTAATAATGCTTAAAGAATATTCATTATTAGTTTATATGTCTAATTTTATTAGCAAATATTGGATTTAGTCCCAATAACTAACAGAATTCATTAGAGTTACTTAAAACTATCAATAATATACTATTCATATTATGAAATCGATAATTTGAATTTTATTGAATATATATATGGTATTCAAATGCTTTTAATATTATGAATATGATATTAATTGTATAATGAATCTTTAAAAAGGCGTTGAGTACGGGTGTTTCTCGAGGAGACAGTTATAAATTATTCAGAATGTCGTTAAAATTCGTTTAGATTCGTTAACTCGTTAAAGGAAAAAGGATAATCAAAGACAAGACTCCTTAGCGTCAAGCACAGGGAGATTAAGAAAACAGTAAGTTGAGACGAGAATAAGACTCACGTGATCCTGTCATGTCAGATAGCCAAGTAAATAATGAAAGGAAAAACCTAGGTACTGTACTTGTATTATGTAGTGAATGGGTGGGAAGCGTTGAAGGTAATTACATGTTACATGAAAATCTACTTCCTTTGCAATGGAGTATGTCAGGTTGCGACCTGCGAAAGGCAAGGTGGGAGTGTATCCCAGGGAGGACCTTAGTCTTAGTACAAAGGACTAAGGGGGAACAAGTAATCGGAGAATTTCCTGCCTTTTAAGGACCTCTTTATGAGAATCCAAACAGGTCCTTCGGGTTAAAAAACCTTCCGAAGGACGAAGGACAAACATCCCTAAAAAGAAAGGAGGAAAAAATTAACCATCCATTGTGTTAAATGATTCCATCAGGAGTCTTATAAGAAAGGATGCCCTTTGAGTCCTTCTTATAAGCCACGCCTATTTTAAGACGTTTTAAAAAAGTAAGGAGCTAAGAAGCGAAATTCATTCATGAAGAACCGTCCTCCCCCTTTTTTCGTTCATTGAATAAAAATAAGAAGACGGTTGTTTAAGGACAAGTAGTAAGCATAAAAATGACAGAATGACGAAACGACTTAGAATCTCTTAGCCAAGTCCTTTTCCATTCATAAACATCCTGCCTCTGTAAACAGATTCAACAACAACTTCATTCATAAGTGAATGAAATTCGATTTTATTTTTAGTATTCAGGTATCAATGAACGTATTTTTTTAAATACTACTAAAATGGGCACTGCATGAGAAAACATTTTAGTAAAAACTCAAATGAAGCCTCCTTTCCTTTACCGTTATGCTATTTAAAATAACATCTAAGTTCTATAAATTAAGAGAATAATAAGAATGACGAGTTAGACTCAGAAGATAATTGTATAAACATACAATTGCCATTGATCTGTAAGACAATGGGTTTAAAAATTTCTTATAACTAAAAGAAAATGATAGTTCATTGATTTAAAATTTTAAATAAAAAGTAAATTACAAATATCGAATATTTTAACATTACAATTTCTATAAAGAAAAAATTTATAGTGAATTCTTCTTATCTCAGTTTTGACACAATGTATAAGGGCAAAAGATTAAAGCTATAAATTAAGGTAAAATAAAATAGGAGGTTAATTTTGTCCGACGTCTGAAATCCGGATTTTTTTTTAGAATTGATAGCATTTTAGATCGAAAAATATCAATTAACTAATTCTACATAATTTCATTTAATTTTGACAGCATCTAAGATCGTGTAAATCTCAATTAACTTATTCTATGTAATTTCATTTAATTTTGATAGCATCTTTGATCACGTAAATTGCAATCCTTAGCAGTGAAGAAAGGGCCAAGTTTCAGACTCCTTTCCCATAAATATCATCGTGCCAAAGTATTAATATCTACACTGCGCTGCGGTCAAGTCTACTCTTTCTTTAGTCCATAACTTCACTTAATTCCTTCTTTCATGAGCAAACTGCTTTTTTATCTTTAGTCCATAACTTCACTTAACTCCTACTTTCATGAGCAAACTGCTTTTTTTATCTTTAGTCCATAACTTCACTTAACTCCTACTTTCATGAGCAAACTGCTTTTTTATTGATAGCCTAACACTTAGCCAGTTTCTACACGAGGTATAAAAGAGACGACCACAATGTAGATATAACCTAACAAACCTAACAAATCTGTAAATTTGGTCAGCAGTTACAGACCTATTAGTTTGCTCTCCTATTTAAGTGAAATCACAGAAATAATAATAATGTTAGACTTCTCGAACATGTTACTAAAAGAAACTTCCTGAAAGATTATCAGTTCGGGTTTAGATCAGGACATTCTGCTGTTGCCCAACTCGCGCGCTTAACCGATCAGATTGCTGATAACTACAACTTAAATAAATTTACAGGCATGTTATCGTTGGACGTAGAGAAAGGGGAGAGGGCCTTCTATATAAACTAATAACAGAACTGCAGTTACCAAGGTATTTAGTTATAGTACTGAGAAGTTATCTTTAAAACTGCAAATCTTTTATACATAACAATAATACTTGCTCGAAAGAATATAGTATGTCCTCCGGCTTGCCCCAGGGTTCAATATTGGCACCGAACCTCTACAATATTATCATGTCGGGTATCCCAAATACTGAAAATGTTGATCTTTCTATTTTGGCTGATGACACTGCAATATACTGTAGCTCGTGGCGTCTGGATACGATTGTCAATAGACTAAATAAAGCTTTTAATAAAATTACAAGTTGCTTTAAAAAATGGAGAATTAAAGTTAACCAGACTAAAACAGAAGCGATAATATTTACCATACGTCGCCCCCACCTACCTGAACCCCTTAACTTTGAAGGAGCCGTTATAGAATGGAAAGATCAAATCAAATACCTAGGGCCTAGGGTTGACTCTCGATAAAAAACTAAGTTTTTCCAGGCACCTTAAAACAAACCTCAAAAAAAATCAACACACATTATTTAGTCTCTATACCCTTTATTTAGCAAATGGTCCAAACTAAACCAAAACAATAAATTAATAATCTACCAACAATTAATAAGACCCGCCCAGTAACAATTACGTACGCCTGTCCAGTCTGGAGCTCCGTGTCTAAATCAAATTATAGGTCCCTCCAAGTACTACAAAATAAATGCTGTCGAATAATTGGTAAATTCCCTATATTCTCAAGAATCAAAGAAATGCACGCCAAGCTAAATCTTCCTGACATTTAACAATTTATTTTTCAGCTAATCCAAAAAATTTTGAGTGTCAAGACAACCAGGCTAACCATCTAATCAAAAATATAGGCAACTACAATATCAGTGATCTAAGAAATAGGTATAAAAAATCTTAACACATTTATATACAGTTTCTTTTATGTCTATATTTAATAAGTGTAATAATTATCTTAAATAAAAAAATCAGGAATAATAAGAATTTGATACAAAAGAATTTAAATTCATACACGAAGTAAACTATATTACAACAAAGAGTAACAACAAACGTCATACAAACATTCATACATTATTACGTATATTAAGAGAAATAAAATGTATATGCTAGAGGTCATTTATGTTTATTTTGGAATATATTCTAACACAAATGTTGATTTTATTTTTTTGCTTTTTTGCTTTCGAGCTTACTGAAGATAACGGAAGCATAGTAGTCCAGGAGATAGCGTGCAAAAAAGTGTCTGACTAACATCAAGCTAGAATTTTGTATACAAGTCAATCTTTTAGCGCCTTTTAAGAATATGTGGTCGGCTAAGTTTGTCTGCGGGACATAGCTTGGCAGTAGGCGTTTGAAAAAAAATAAACCGGTGGAGAGCGGCCATGTCTCACCAATTATGGTGGACAATGTGATTTTCATGATCCTGAGTACAGAATTAGTTTGTAGACCAAAAATCAAGTCGATGTTATTTTAACACTTGATAGGTTAGTTATTCAAATATTACTAAAAATCAACGTGGTCAGCTGTCTAGGAACAGACTAACATCAACTTGATTTTCGGTCTACTAACTAATTCTGTACTCAGGATCATGAAAATCACATTGTCCACCATAATTGGTGAGACATGGCCGCTCTCCACCGGTTTGTTTTTTTCAAATGCCTATTGCCAAGCTATGTCCCGCAGACGAACTTAGCCGACCACATATTCTTAAAAAGCGCTAAAAGATTGACTTGTATACAAACAAAATTCTAGCTTGATGTTAGTCAGACATTTTTTTGCACGCTATCTCCTGGACTATAGTGATCTTGATCGTTCTGAAGAGCGAAATATGTTTGCTTCCGATTTCAAAAATTCCTGGACAGATATCCGTTTAGACATGAAGGGACAGCGTTAGTCTGTCAGTCTGTCGGATGATTGGACATTAATGGGTGGTAACAGAAAAACACCTTTTAAAGTATGCGATAGGACGCGAAGAATCTAACAGGATAGGTGCTTTCCGATTTCGCCTTAATAAACCATCACCATGTCACCATTCTAGTTTGAATTACAAGGTGCAGGTAGTTGTTATAGAAATAGGTATTACCAAAAACATTTCTATTTCGCTGCTCACCCATTGAATTAAGGCTTTATTGTATACAATGGATCAGTGGTAGATATGCTCTTTAGGTTAACCAGTACATCGGTCAGAAGGGGATATGAAATCTTGGCAATTGTTCGAATTCAAAATAGTGATTATACAAACGATATAACCAATCTGGTTTTTTCAAATATCACTCGTACTTTTAAGCCAATGGGGGAGTTGCGAATAAAGAAAGGGGTAGGATCAAACTTTTGTGTAAAAGGGAAGCTGGATGAAGAATTATTATCTTGGTTGCACTAAAGCTAATTAGATGTCCAATGATAGCAAACTATTCATAATACATGAAAAGAAGATTGTTATCGTGATATCGATAATCTTCCCCTCTTTAAAATGATGTTTCAAGGGTTTTTTTTATTCTAGTAAATCAATGACAACCATAAACTAGTCCATGAAGGTATAGAGTTACCATTGATCTCACCCTATGAAAATCTTCAGCTTTTTCCCCTATCGATAACTGAAGTGATAAAAGTTCTTTTATAGGTTCGGTCTCCACCCCTCTCTCACCCACTATAAACCGCATCCATTGCGGTTTCCGATGTCAAAACCAAGATAAGGAACTGTTTCCATCCCAAATAATAGCTACGACAACTAGTCTTCAGTACTAACCGCAAATACACTATCATCAAGTAATAGAGACCATATAATGTAACAAAATCAGGTATAATGGTAAATATAGTTCATTTAAAAAATAATAATAAAAAAATCAAGTAACATTATCTAGTTAATGAAAAGTGACAGTAAATATATATTAATAATGCGACACTATAGAAAAGAAAAACCAAAATATAATAATAATAATTATGAAGTTATACCTACTTTTTTCAAAGCTATTGAAAAATAGCACTAAGTATAATATTAATAATGATTGGCGACACTTGGAGTAAAATAGCTATAGAAAATAGTGAAAATCCTTCTTAAGATTATTCATTCATCCTCAAATAATTATCCCAGTCTTTAGGACGTAGTATGAACTCATTAGAATTTAGTCTGAATGTTTCAATATTTAGCTCTATCAAGAGCCAATCCTTATCCCATATCGCAGAAATGTACCTGGAATCAACTGAGCTGTTGATGTGACGCACCAAACTGACCGTGTGTAGGTGATGCATTCCGTCACACCAAACTGACATTTTAAACTAAATACACCAAACTAATCATATAATAAGTGTACGGGGGGGGGGGGGCTTAAACAGCTTACTTATAGTTTTTCTTCGGATTGTTTTTTAAAATAGGTCGGTTAAATTTTTCTATATCTGTTATACGGATTATATTTTAATGTAGTCAAAAACCGACCACTCACTTAAAACAAAGTTTAAACACAGGAATATTTGGTGATGCTTTGAATATCAAGAAACAGACCATGTTTTAGATTGGTGATAATATCAAACAGATGATGAAAGTGATATTTGATACTCTAAAAATCTAATGTTATATTGATCGGAACGTAGAATAAACAGTAAAAATGTCTTCATTATTCTATTTGTTCACTCTATTCTATAATATAGAATAGAAATAAATAATAAGTAATCAAATACATTCTTGAAATAATTTATTAATACTTCAATTACATTGTTTAAACAAAACTAATTACCAATTATAAATATTGTATACTTCCAATAAAGTCAAATTAACTGAATAAAATAATAATTAATAATGTTAAAATTATGTTTAATATTCCAACATTATTGAATATTATTAACATTTTTATAAATATAAATTAATATTTTTTAATATAGGATTATAATAGAGTAGAGTACGATTTATATTTTACACGCGCTTGGAGCTTCGGCCATTTCTCATTTAGAAATAAACTTTTAATTCCACATTCCTTTGCAAATTTGTTAATATATTTATTATATTAATTTTATATTGGTCCTATTTCTGCCAACCAAGGGATTTTTTTTATAAAAAAAAAAAAAAACTCGCTAGGAATTAATTAAGAATGAAACATAAATTAACAAACTGAAAATAAAGTTTTGGAATAGATTAAGGGCAACAATCACTTATTAAAATGAACCCAAGTTTCTTTAAATATCCAACTATTAAATAAAAAATACCATAAGGTATAGAAGATAAATATGATTTCTCAATATTACACATGAGGCATTTGTCTTTAGATTATTTGAGAACACAAACTTCAGTACAATCTGACCAATAAAGTCCAAAGTCCGTAATTCAATAAGATATGTACTATACAAATTTCTATCACATTATTAAGTTCACTCATATCGCAACTGGAGGCGCATTAGAAATTTGTTTTAAGAATATTGTGGTTAATTTTCCCTCTTGTATTGTCATTATAGTGGAATATTATTACCTATTGATGTGTTAAAAATTAATGAATGAAATTCTTAACGGTGGTTATTTATCAGGTTCTAGAGCCATATGATTTAAGTCTTAAAGCGAAGGGAATTTATAACACTTAAAAAGTCAATTCTATAAGTTGACTTAAACTGGTTTTTTCCGTTTCAAGCAGTAGGGGAAGAAGAGTTGTGGTTGAGAGTTACTTAATACCTTCTCGAGGTAGAATCACACCCTAGCATTACTTTAATAAAAGATTACTGGGTTATCCCGACCTTACGGAACTAACGGCATAGGGCCAGAGGATAATCTTGGAAAAACTCAAAGTAACTGAAGAATCTTCTTTGGCAGGTAAAAGAGAATATGAGAGCCTTGAATGACCGTATATATAAGATGAACTGGTCTTCTAGATTCTAGACTATATATGGTAAAGCAAAAGCATCTATTACTAAATGAGAAGAATAAATAAGGCAGTGATAAAAATATTTTTGTATAAAACATACAATTAGGTAAAGTTGAAATCTCAAAAAGTTTCGCCCAATATAATAAAAAAAATCATGTTTATTGTAAAATAAGAGTAATGCTAACGAAACTAAGTACAATTTTAGCAAATGCATCAAGTTTTTGTAACTATGTTTATAAATTTTTAATGTGACCCCCACAAATTCCACAGCACACATCTGCGCGATGGTCAAACTCTTCTTAAACTTGTTAAAGCACGTCAACTGTATTCAAGCAGATTGCTTCTTTAATGTGATTTTTGAGATCATTAAGAGTTCTCATAAGGGGAGGAATGTAAAAAGTGTCTTTTATGTAACCCAATAGAAAAATATCGTAGACTGTAAGGTCCGGAGAAGGAGGCGACCAAAGGTAAAGTTCCGAGTCATAACTGATCGAAGTCACTCTCCTAAGGTGCGCCTCCTCTCAGATATTTGGTTTATCACTCACAACAGACAACGGGTTTATGATATATACATAGCCTTTTGAAACCAGATGAATCTTTTTCGGACACCTTGTAGATCACCAATTATTGTGGCTCATAGCTACCTCGCATCCTATAGCGGATGCTTTAATCCTGATTTGCTTTTAAAGCCCTCAATAGTCTAATTTATTAAATTTTGCTTCCGAACTTAATAAAGGTACTAAAGCATTGTGATCGTTCTAAAGAACTCTGATAACAAATATTCTAATTTAGACATCAGGGAACATTTTTGGTTCCGTGTCTGTCTGTCTGTCAATTTTTGCTTACCAAAATATCTAAAAAAGAAAATACTCGTCCGATTTTAATGATATTTGGAAAGTAGGTCATAATTAGCCTAATTAGGCTTTGTTGGTTCCATGTAAGGTTTAACCTTTTGTGGCTATTTGTATATTTTCCAAGTATGCGCACAAACATACATTTATTATTACTTATATGTTATCTGATCTTTAAAGTACTCATCTGATCATTCAAAGTATTTGAATGGTTTCTCCAAAGTAGACCATACATGGTTACATATTAATTTTAACCATCTGCCCACATATAAATATTGTTATATTGATACTTTTATTCGTGTAAATAAATTAGACAATAATGGGTTGTAAAAGCATAACATCAATTATAAGTACGTGATATGTGCCACACTAATTAACAGAATAATGTGGCACCCCGCTTTTTTCGAAAAACGTAAACTTTTTTTACGAGAATAAAGTATTTATTGTGCTCAGGTGGTTAAAATTAATATAGAAACATCTATGAGCTACTTTTAATAAACCAATTTTGAGATTTTAATGGGTTCTGTGTTTTTTTAAAAAAAAAAAAGTCTGTGCAGACGCGTAGAGCCTAAACTACTGAAATTGACAAAATTTGGCATGCTCAGTTCAGATAAATCATATCTTGAGGCCAAATCGAGAAATTATTTTTTGCTCAAATTTGGGGGCGCAATCCCCCCCCCCCCCCCACACACACAAAATGTGAAAAAACAGGTTTTCTCTTGAAAACAGTCCCGACGCTTTTGATTTTACAAGTTTCTAAAATGTAAACCATTTAAATACGAACTAAAGATATAAGGGGCCTCTAGGGTGGCTTGGAGGCTAGAGCGCTTGCCGTGCAACGCAAGTTAATTGAGCCGTGTCAGAAGGTGACCGCAGCTCTGGGGGTTCGATCCTCGGACCAGGTCCCCCGCTCAATGTCCACCCAGCATTGTTTAAACAAATAGGAAGCTCTTCGAAAGAGTGGCGCCACCAGGTTCCTGCCTGGAACCCATGATGATGACACTCCTGGTTGTATTACAACCAGGAGGGGAGTCATGGTTAACGACCATATCTTCACACGAGTGTAAAGATTTCGGTCCCTAACCCGGGTTTGATGTTTGGGCCCACCTAAGTGGCCTGCGTCTTCGGGTGTAAAAGCCCCTCGGAATAAAAAAAAACAAACAAACAAACGATATAACCTGTTTTCCCGGGAAAAATCTAGTTCCTGAGAAAACAGCTTTAAACGCGGACGGTAAGAGGCCGGGTTCGATTCCCCGCCGAGGAGAAGTTATTTGGTATGATATCTTTGATGAAATGTTCAATAATAATTAAATCTACCTACCTAAGAAAACAAGACAACTAATAAATAGAAAGCACTGGGCTAAGTAATTGAACTCGTAGGAAGGTATGTGAGAAAGTTAGTCCGAGTTGTCTTGGACCGATTTTTTTTCCAAGTTTCATTCTTTTCAACTAGCGCAGGCGTCATTTTCCAGAGTCAATCATGGCTAAGATTGCGCAAAACCTGCATTTAGAAATCACTGCAATAATCATATTGATGATGACTCTATCGTGAATTAACCTTTCATATTATGGTTCAACTTTAGCAATTCTAGTGAACGTTTCTTCCTATAAATTATTGAGTTTTGAGCAGTCATTTCCAATTTTTCAGGAAACATTGTCAATATGACATCAAGAAAAAAGGTATAAGAATTATGGTCAAGTTGAGTGGGCAATGAACTCTAAACAATACGCAACATTTGTGTGGCTTTTAGTGCGGTTAAGATTGTCATAACCTGGCGTAAGGGATCATAAGGTCCCTAGTGTCGTAATCCTTTAGTGCCTTCACTCTCAGTTTGTTTGTTAACCCTAAAGGGTTCATAGGCTTATGACGAGTAGTGGGGGAGGGGGTGAATTGGGTGTGGCTAAGGACCGACCAATGAGAAGCGTTCCTCTTCAACCCCCCTGGCTAGGAAGGGCTGAGCCCTATGGAACCCTTCATGTACTATGACTCCCTGAGGAGTCGAATCAGTCAGTGTGCGAGTCAAGTCAAGTCATGGATCAAATCGCTCTTCAGACTAAAATCAATCCACCACCGACTTCAAGTAAGTCGCAAAACTTATATTTATTAGTTTAAGTATTAATATTGTGTAAATTCGTGTTATGCTCGTTAAAGTCTCTTTAATCTGTGATCCTTTCTAAAATAATGTATATAGATTGCACATTAAGATTGTGATTTTAGATGTAGTCGTCATTAAAGTTACACATTTAATACAAATTGCCGTGAAAATTATTATCAGTAAATTAATTAAAATAACGAAATTTTAACTTATACATTCATTTGACAATAAAAATGTAAACAGAGCACAGGAAAAGTAAAATAACCCTAAAAATATGTTATCACTTTGACCCCTTATCACAATAATCAACAAAATATTGATAAGTTTTAAATTTAATGTTATAAAATATCAACAGTAGCATTAATGAGACATTTGTTGCTTTATTACTGTTGAATTTACCTATTTGTAAAATCATCAATATATACTGTTAATTATCAATATATAATCAGTTAATTATAACGACTAAATTATCAAAACTATTCTGTAACAAAATGAGTAAGTTCCGTAAAAGTGTTTTTGTACTATATAGTTTTATCATGTACAACTAAGTTTAAAGAAAGTCGTCTTTCAATTAGCTAAACTGATAGTATGTTATAAAGTATTATTAATAAATAACCTGTAATGTCCGTCGATCACAACAGCATCCGTGTTATCATAAATTTGATAAGAAGAATGTTCCTTTATATGTGCTCGTATTTTTTGTTTTGTTATTATTCCTAGGGTTATTCTTCCTATACGTATACGTACTATTAGCACGTCATAAAATAATAATCTCGTCTATTAAAAAGCATATTTAATATAAATAATTTAATATGCCCGCTAAAGTATTATATATCTCGTATTTTACATAGTCTTTATATGCCTAAAGTTTCTATCAACATACATTTAGGTGAATTAGCTAAAAAATTCCTATAATAATAGACAATTTTGTTTTGCTACTTTTGCAACGATTGTGATAATTTTCAAATCAATATCATTATCGATAATTAGTTCAATTAATTAATGACTTAAATTGTTACATGTCTAATCACCGTCATTATCCCATAAATGTCCAAATTATCGCATGCATGTATTCTTTGTCAACCCAAATCAAAACATATACAGCTAGAATTCTGTCATAATCCCAAAGTAGATATTATCAGTCTGAACTTTATTTGTGAATAACAAATCTTTAATAGCTTTCTTAACGTGACAAAAAAGTCTGCTTATCAGTGTGGCACATAGCTTCCTCTCGTCCTGTCATGTACCTATTACTTCAAAAGCCTTTATTTTCTAATATATTTAATTCCTCCCCCCCCCCTCCTTTTTTTAACTCTGTCAAAATTGCTTTGTTTTTTTACACGAATAAAAGTATCAATTTAGCAAAAATTTAAAGAGCGCTGACGGTTAAAATTAAGCTGAGGCTATCAGCGGGCTACCTTCGACAGACTACCTAAATTCACTTCGGACTTATACTTTTAAAGATATAAGTATTAATAAATGTTGGTTTGAACATTATTTGGAAAAGAAACAAATAGGCTCAAAAGGTTAAAACTTATATGGGACTTACAATGGGCTAATTATGACTTGCATCCAAATTTCTTTAAATTCTCGTAATAAATTATAAAGATATTTTGATTTGATTTGACAGACACGGGTCCAAAAATGTTCCCGGAGGTCTAAAACGGATAGACCCTATGGTCTAAATCCGAAAGAGACAGATGTCTTGGAATTTTTGAAATCGAATACATAAAAAATGTTCGCATTCATCAGAACAATCATATAGCTTCCGCTACCTTGAGTAAGGTCGGAAGCAAAGCGTTCTAAATATTGGTAGAAACTGGTTCATATAAACTGAAAATTTATGTTGCTTTTCAATAAATTATTGGCAAATAGGTAATTCAATTATTTTGTGTTCATGTAACGCTTAAACCACCTCGATAAAAAATAACCTAACAAAATATGTGTATAGATCCAAATGTGACAGACTACATCAAATCAGCAACAAACCAGTATTAATATTATTCAGATCATACTAATAATGTTTCTAGTAATATCTTTTGTTTGGTATTTTTACGCAAAATATCATTAGTTTTGATCTAATTTGCAAAGATAAGTTTTTTAAAAGATTATTTATATAACAAAATTGTTTTAATTGAGGCCAAATCTTTCATGAAACTGTTTTCCAACGAATTTTTCTGATTGCTATAAGTTATAGCAAACTTATAATAAAACGCATCTATTTATATAGTTATACCTAACTTAGTATTTTTAAGTATACTGAATTTTGATTGCTATATTTTAATGATATAATACCTAATTTGGAAGTAGGCATTCACGGTTAGAGCTATTATCTTAAATTTGTAGATTTGCAGATGACGTCCACTAGCTATTCTACTACTAAGATCCCAACATCAGACCTTATGTCCCTAAAGGCGCAGTCTTTCTAGCAATTCCACTACCTTCTACTGGGACAGGGGTGGGCCAAGGCGGCTCCCAGAGCCTTTTAGTTTTCATATGTTATAATCCAATTTTTTTTTTATATTGTTGAAGATAGCTTTCCAATTTCTGAAATGATACTTGTTGATAAATTTACTAAGGAATTTAGTAATTTTAGTTGAAAGAGGATCAGGCATTGCAATTGCAGCATAAATCTACTACAACAGTTGCATTTTAGTAACTCTTGCATAATAGTCTTTAGTAAGTCTAATTTCAATTACTGGTACAACATATTGCTCTGAATGTTTGTACTCCTCAATGAAGTTCATGAAGTCAAAATATCGTTCTCAGTTGACAAATTTTCATCTAACATAATTGCTGGGGATATATTTAACAAATATTAAACAATATTTTCAAGATTTGACTGAAGTTCTTCGCTTAAAGTTTATGTTATTTTAATTATTAAAAGACTTGGGTAGAATATGAAAATATATTAATTATTTTAAATTTAAATTTGTGTATTTGACACTATGTATTATTATGGTGTTGCCCTCTATAATACATGAAAAACCGGGATGCGGCTTTCATTGACCTCATGCGTGCCTGAGGTCCCCTGTACTAGGACCTGAAAACCTAAAAATTTATCATATATATATCCTAATAGATTTTTTTTTATTTTTTATAAAATAGCACATCTACTACAGAGCTGTTATTCTGTATCATTTATCCTGAAAGGAGTAATTTACTCAAAGAGAGCCAACAATATACAGAATGGCAATGACATTTCATTGTAAGAAAAAAACGTTAACAACGTCTTGCAAGCTTAATATTTAACCCGAAATTATCGTACTGATACTTTATTAACCGTAGATTAACGGACGGATGTTTTGGTAGAAACGGGTTTGTTAACAGTCTTTTCGTCCTTAACGGATAACGTTATAACCTTCTTCATACGTATAAATATATATTTCTTTGATTCCTTTAATTTTATTCACAACGTATAGAAATAAAGGAAATCATCGCAATATCACTAAATGGAAAACAAGTAGCTCAGCTTACACTATAAAATACTAAGAACATAAAGAGTCTTAGTAGAGGGCGTGGTGGTCTTACATCCTGTGTATTATCCTTAGGAACGTCAAGCACAGGAAGTCGCAGGTTCTGAAATCAAAGCAACCTCTCTCCCAGTACAAAGCAAGGTACCATTCTTAGACAAGAGAATAGAAGACATTATGTATTATTCCATCTTTATAGTGAATAATGGCTGCACCTGATGTAATAACACCTGCCTCTGCATGTTTTCGGCTGGATTACAGCCTTTATTATCATTTTCAACTTGTAAATTATCATAAGAAACAATTAAGAGTAGTTGAACATTAAATTATAAATTACAAAAGACAACAATTATCTTGTAATAAATTTATTAATCTCATTATTTAAAGACGTAGTTTTTGCAGTCGACACGGAAATAAATTGCATTTATAATTGCTTTTAAACAATGTTTGCAGCGTAGGTCTTAAGGAACTAAAAGTGAACGGCGATGAAACTATAACATTAAATTTTTATGTTAAACTATCAATTAAAGAGACCCATATTGTGTTGCTGGATTAATGTACATTATTAAAAAAAAAAATCATTTAGCTATGAAATAAATCTGGTTGGTCTCCCATAGACTTAGCTTATTAAAATATTGTTTTCTATTATTATAAAATGTACGAGCGTAAGGAAGCTTCTCAAATTCAACAAACTATGCATCCTGTCTGTGTGTGTGTCGGAAAAGTGTGACGATAACAAGTAAAATTTGACCGATGTAGGTTAAATTTCGTATACACATGTTCATTTTACTAATGCCCAGGATGATTTCGTTAGACAACGTTATCAGCAACGCTCGCGGGGAAATTTTAGGACGGGCAAAACTTAATTTCAAAATATTTTTTTTTTTCCAAGTACAATTTTTTTAATCAAATCAAGAGCGACACCACTGTGAAGTGTTAATGATCGCTAATACTGTTAATATAGTGGACCTAAACGTTTAACATTGAGAAAACAACTTTTTCACCAATACTTAAACATTCTAACGTATCGATTTTAATAAAACCACTTAAATAATCTAATGTACTATTGAAACATGCATGTAAAATTGCAACTTGATAATAGCAGAAATGTTTGTGTCGTAAAGTGATATATTTTATAATAGTTTAAATGGAGATGGCCAGGGCGTGAGGGCTAAGTAGTCCTGTTCCCTCCCTCAATACACGGCTCTTTACTACAATAATCCTCTTTAACTATCAACTTATCATGATTTCATAACTATTTTCATAATAATCAATATTTATTGTATAACGCTCGCTTCAATAAAAGAGCCACGCGATGCCTAGTTATATGTTCTGAACAAAATAATTACTTCACTGTAGTAATGATAAAATTTTACTTTGTTATTTTGCGCTATTTCGGAAACCTGCATATATAAGAAACGATTCAAGGTTTTAAAAAAGTTGTCTGTTTCTAAATTTATGTCAATGTTTTTAAATAAATACAAAGGGTCTAAATGGAAATTCTAAAGTAAAACATATTCAATGTTCTCATTTGGTGATTTAATATCTTTAAAGTAAAGAATACAGATATAAATACATAGTTCTGAAGAAAACCCATTAAAAAACACCATTTTTAATTGTGACTTAATGTCTTTTAAGTACAAAAAATTCACCTAAAAATAAATCAAAACAAAGATCCGAAGTACCTGATAACAAGATAAACTCTTAAAACATTTTCTGAGGATTTTTTTTTTTAGCTTTTACCTCAATATGGACTTCGGTTGAAATTCTGGAAGCAATTTGTCCACTAATGGTCAAGAGAGTAAAAGATGTCTTTGTTACTGAATTTCTAAAGGTTTTCCGACAAGAAGCCTCTTTTTTTGTTCAGGATATACTTCGGACAAAAATATACTCCCTTTTTGGTAGGATTTATTAACAAAGAGATAATCCTTCCAGGTGATCCTTTCCCTTCTTTAGCCTACCTGGAGCCAAGAATCAACAAAAACCTTCTCCTAAATAACCTACCCAGTTTATCCATCCAGAAAAACTTTTACAAGCCTATCTAAGATCCTTCTTTGTGCAGCATCTATTTCCGAAACTTTTAAAGTAAGTAAGGCATTGAATTTTTTTGGTTGGAAAGATGCCTTCTTGAGCTTTTTACCTTATGGAATGATTTTTAACAAAATTGTTTAACTTTTTACTTTTTATTGTGAAAGTTGCAAAATAAAAATCTTGCTAGTTTTCAACTCCGATGAACATTTTGAATACACAGAAAAATGGCTTCTGTAAGTCTATTATTCATTTGTCTAATAAAATTAATACACTGCTGCCTTTTTTGAAGGTTTTAGAATTTTATTGTGACTTCCATTTTGTTAAGTTAAAATACAAATTGCTTAGATTGAGAGCCAAATCCAAAGCTAGTTTATTTTACGTTTATAATAAAGATGAAGTCTTTGATCAAACCGAGTGCATTATGTTATATGAACAAATGTTTTGCGGCTTACCTCACCCTCACCCAGAAAGGCGTCTGCATTAGGCGTTTTATTCGCTATGGAATAATTATTCTAAAATGGTCGGTGAGTGGGGTGATGGCCACAAAGCCATGATAATCCATGAAGGGATTTAATGTCATATTAACCATGTGTCATATTCGTTTGATATGATCCTATTAACGTTAGCCATCATTATGGTGCGCACAGCATGGCGCTTTCGAACAATCGACAGAAAAGCCATGAATTCATAAATATGCAAATCTCACTTATTTACACTTAATAGACTCTCAGAATTAAATGTGTACCAATAGGTCGACAGTTGTCTTAATTGTTCTGCTTACACTTACACAGAAAATATAAATACATAAATTGGTTATCACGTCGCACCGTTAAAAAAAGATAAATAATAATAAACATATAAAATGTAAAGGGTAGTAAAGTGGGTGTCAATAAATCTGTTATTTTGAACATTGGTTGAAACTCTTCATAGTCAATCTCGTAAATTTATATTTTTTAAGAGTAACCTTAAGTCTAATTTTTAATAATAGTAAATCTTCGACTCAAAAACTCTGATTTTTATTTTCAACCAACTCTAGAATAACAATTAATCAAATAGCGTAAATATATAATATAAATTGATTTAAATAATAGTTCCTTTTTTCTAAATGAAGATGGTCAACCAGTCAATTTGTAAAACCTTTAACAGCTAATTTAAAGTTTGGAGTAGCATTGTTATTGCAGCAGCGATGTCATATTTGTAGTATTGATTCCTTATGAAATAAAATTCAATGGTTAATATAAGAGAATTGGAAGCGTGTACTAATGGCCTAAGCGTATTTTGGGTCCTAAGTTCTTGATCAGAAGGCAATAAGTTTTCTACTCCTTCACTATCCAAATAATTAGTTCAGTCCTTTACAGATTGATTAACAATGACATGACTGCTTTCAACCGTATAATTTTTATAGTCAGGTCATATTTATTAGTTTACTTTACAATGATACGCAGTAAGGATGCATGTATTAGTGGTGCAAGTTTATAAGCAATCATATCATAAGAAGGGATAGATAAAAGTGGCTTAACCACGATCAAAACAATGCGTGATAAAGTCTAATTATACAAAAAGACAGGTGACAACAACGGATGACACCGTGAGAACTGGTGCCGCCTGGTAGTGGGGGATGGTACTATATGGTTTGTAAAGGGTGTTAAGTGTTACGTTATAGGGGTTGCTTCCTATACTTCTCTACTAAGTACTACCTCATCAAGTACTTCGCTAGCGTCATCTGGCGTCGGTTCATTAGAACTGTTTCCCATGGACCGTGCGGAAATCATTACCAGTTCAAAGAGCATTTGTTATCTCTTCTTAACACCTAACAACATCAACTATTCACAGTTTTAATATACTTATCTAAGAGGTCTAGACGGCTAAAATAATATTGGATTCTGAAAATAGGCACGGTTCTTGTAGTACCTCTTGTATGTCGTACCCATAAATCTGTACCCCAGCCCTTTCTTCTGTTTACTTTCCATTAGAATTTTATTAGAAATGAACTGTTTTCTTTCGTTTTTCTCATAAATAAACTGTTTAATATAATGAATAATTACTTCTTCATAGCGACAAAGATGAAATGTATGAATTTAATTGTTACTGTTAATAAAAAACGCAACTTTTCAATTTACAATAATAACAGATAGTACAGGTTCTAAACCTACTATCGTAGACCATTAAAAACTTTCACAAAACCCGATGATTAATCCATCCATCTGTTTCTTTCCACCATAAAGTAACACATATATGATTAGATATCTCATTAAAAATTAGCAACAAGCTGAGTTCGATTAAGTGACACGTTGATGTAGACACACTTACCTTTTCAATTTTATGTGAGGTCAACTGTACCGATCGATACGAACAAATGGCAAAAGAACACAAAATCATAAATATCGATAACGGGGTTTATTAATACTTTCGTTGAGCTAGTTGACCTCTCTTTATACAATGTTTTGTACTGTGAATGAACTCAATATATAGATGAAGGGGTGAAGATAAAATAAGGCTTTGGCAGAGGAAGGGCAAACGAGGAAGAAGAGCTAATAGTTCTTGACCACCTGGTGTAGCTCCGATGCTTTACCCTTGTTGTCTAAAAACGTTTTTCATCATTGTGTCAGGATGTTCTTTTTACCCATTGCTAATTATCCTATGCCCTGCGACCTTACACTAGCATCCCTATATCATTTTATTCTCCCCTTTTACATATATCTGTTACATACTAGATTAGATTGTACACCATACTCTTAATCAATTAGATCACGCTATTGTTTTCCCACAGATCTCCAAAAGATGTTGTATACACCACACTTTAAAAAAGCGATCCAAATATGAAATCCCACGTTAGGAAGAGAAAATTCTCTCAGGATGGCGTTACATGACCAGATGACTCTTTTGGGTATAATAAAGCACTAAGGGTTAGCAAGTCCAAAATTGTAATGATAAAACCATCTTTTAAGTACAATTAATGACAAATTGGTTATCCACTATATGTTCTTTTATCTGTGAGAAGCTGGAAGTTGGTTAGAATAGATTTCTCAATTATAATATAATGATGACTAAAATTTAAAAAAACAAAATAATAAATTATTAATAATATTTTTTATTTTAATATGTTAACAGGTAGAATATTATATGACGTTCCTTGTAAAGTATGCCAGGATCACTCCTCTGGAAAGCACTACGGAATATTCGCATGCGATGGGTAAATATTATTTATAAACCATAAATAAATTGATAAAACCAAAAACTAATTTTTAAGAAAACTACAAAATATCAAATTGTATTTTGTATATATAAAGTAGAGTCTCGCTAATCCAGATCTTCGGACGTACAGTAATTCCAGACGGACCTCAATAATGTGCAATCAAAAAACTTAGCATTTATATGAATAAGATAATAAGTTTTTTATCCAAATCAATTTTGTTTTACCCAGCTAAAACTAGTTTTATAGACATTTTAAAACTTATTCTATTTAATCCAGACTTTCTTTGATCCGGACAGTGCTTGGTCCCATCAAATCCGGATTAGCGAGACTCTGCTATATATATATATATATATATATATATATATATATATATATATATATATATATATATATATATATATATAAATATATATATATATATATATATATATTTTAATAAATATATTGTTATATTATATAACTATATCCACTAGTATATATTTTTTAATTGATGTATTTTTTTGTTTTTTAGGTGTGCTGGATTTTTTAAGGTAATTAATCATCATTCATTATTTTTAAACAATGAAATAAAATCAATTTGATCAATTTCTACTTCTGTCTTAGGTTTCCAAAATAAAATGTATTATTTATTTATTTACTTTAGTATGTACTCATAAACTTTCTCTTTAATAATAATTCTGAAATGAAAAAAAACAAACCAGAATTACTTTACACTGGTGTGTTCAATAGAAATAAAATAAAATAAAATCAGCAAGTATTAGCATAAACATTTAAAACTGCAAGAGTATAAAATACCTAAATAAATACAAAGGATAATTATAATAATTTACAAATTTATAAAACTTCACGCCTTTTAACCAAAAATATATTTTTTGGAATATAGCCAGATATAATTTTCTTAGACCGTATAATTTAAAAACGTTCATTTTAACACTACTATAATACTAATTCCCTATTAAGTGTTAATTGTCACACCATTTAAGGCGCTTAGAACCAAATTGTAAATATTATAATAATCATTTTTAATATTTATATAATCGTCTTTAAATAGAGCTATTTATTTTACCAGGGTCGTCATGTTTTTTTAACATCATTGTAATTTTCAAATAAGGAACTCTCAAGTAAATAAGAATAACATATAATTATGATGTAATACTGTAAATAATATAATTAAAGTACAGAGATGTTATTATCACAATAATATCAATAATTTTTCACTACAATTCAATTTTATAGATAAAATTATAGTATTTAAATTTCCTTAATACTCGTAATTTAAGCACCAACATAAATATAATATAGTTCAGTTTAATAGCTTTTAGACAATACATTAATATCTTTAAGATTATATATATTATTTATTATAAGGTACTTTAAAAAAAAAAAATTGTTTTAAGTAATAAATAACGATAATAACTTTACTATAGATAAGAAAAAACCTTCGCCTTAGGGATCTACTTATCGGCTATATTATTATTTTAACAAATACATTTTCTATAAATAAAACCATTTGTCATCATAATTTTCATATATTAATCGTAATCATTTTGATTATCAGATAATTATCTTTATGTTTAGTCATAATTTCATCGTAAATATATTTATCTAACTACATTTTTATGAAATTGATTTGAAAATGGTCCTTGCAATTACTTTAAAACGTCTGAATTTGAAAAAATATTTGACTCGTTCTGCTCTATAATACATAGGTTAATAAAGCCTTGTACTGTACACACCATACGCGCATTTGCAAATAGGGTTTGCAAACAACCGCAAACACGACGTCCTTGCCGGCCGCGTTTTATACCATCTATATATTTATCTATTTAATTTGGTATTTTTAATCTTTATGGATTAGTTATTATATAGTTTTTTGTTGCAATAGTCATAAATAATACGAAAGAAAAAAATATACCTTTCTCGGCTTTCCAAGTCAAAACAGAAGCTGTTTGCGAATGGTCAAGGAGTTAGCTCCATAAGCATCCACACCAAACGCGCACACCACCGCGCAAAAGCGTCTACACCAAACTCGCGCACAAACGAAGAACATCCCTTGATGAACCGGCTTTACCCGGAGCACCCGCGAAAATAAACAAGCATTTGTGCGCGCGGTTCCGTCCACTCCGGACGCGCGTCCCTGTTTAAAAAGTTTGCAAACACGATGCACGTTCAGTGTGGATGCAACTTAAAGCCGCCGGCCACCTTCGCTCTTCAAAATATTGGTTGGGCTTTTTCTTTGATGGACCATTCTATGCTCTAAACCTTTAACAAAGAAATATTTAAAATATAAATAATGCGGTTATTAGACAAATGTATTGATGATAACACAATCACTTTAAAATATAATTTTCCTGTTCTTACATAGAATATAGTAACAGTACTGGTACTAGGGGTATAATATTTTAAGTTTTACCTATATTTAGTTTTTTGTATTAACAATATTATTTCATTTTTCAGAGAAGTATAAGAAGAAATCGACAGTATGTTTGCAAAGCAAAAGGAGATGGGAAATGCGTTGTTGACAAAACACATAGAAATCAATGCAGAGCTTGTCGACTTACTAAATGTCTTGAAGCTGGCATGAATAGAGACGGTAAGCAACTTTAAACTTAATTAAACATAATTTATTATATAAAACCAAATTAATTATTACGGATGTTTTTTATCTTTATTTCTTCTTTTCTCTTCTATTATGATAATGGAAAAATTATATGATCAATAACATTTTGTATTAGTTTGACCAAATGTTTCGTCAAACAAGTATAAATATCTTGCTTGATAATTTAAAGTGATAGAATGAATCTTTAAAGGTTAATTGTCTGATTTCACGCTTTATAAGAATGTAATCAAGATATATATGTAAATATAAGTTAAATAGATAAAAATGAAATGATTATTGAATCATCACATTTTATCATAAATGTTATGTTAATTACAAATGTTATATAAAATAATACAGGTTATAAACAAGGCCCCATATTATACTAAATAACATATTGTTACGTGTAAATAACCTACAATATTGTAATGTATATCTGTAATAGTATTATATCACTTCATTTTTCCACATACATAAAAAATTGGATATCGTATTTATGAATGAAACAATAATGACTAAACTGGCAATTTTTGAAACTAAGGGACTAACTGATTAACTTTAACTATGGGTTTGACTGCCGGACTCTGTACAATAAGACTAATTTAAAAAGAGAAAACTGCCAACCATTAAATTTGACTGTCAAACAAAGCAAAAAATATCTAAACTATGTCTTGAAAAAGTCATAATTCACAACATTCAGTAAAGAAAGCGCATTTGTTAACAGCTGTTCAGCATGAAAGAGGACCAAGAAACTCGACATTACGCCGACAGATGTCTTTGTTCGTGAAAGAAGAGCCTGGATGTAGTCAGGTTTCTAGTACTACTGTATTGGATCTGGCCATGCCTAAACCTCCATCAATAGCACCCCCGCTTCTTCTATACCCTCCGCCCATCCATCATCCTTCCAAGGTAAGCCATACTTAGATTTATAATATGTTTCTACAAATATAGCAATAAATGGACATCTTTAGCGAAGACTATTGAATGAACTCCTTTAAGATGCGACTTCTGAAATCGCTGAAATAGGGTTTATCCTCCCAATCCAAGAATCTTCAGCAGATCTTAGTAATGATTTTACTAAGCCTAAGCTAATAAAAAGCTTCTAAACCTTATAACAACTATCAAAATTTAATTGGTTTTCATATTGTTACAGGTTGGTGTCCTCGATCCTCTTATGTGCAATGCTGAAGCAGTATGCGAAGCTGCAGCTAGGTTACTTTTCCTTAATGTGAGGTGGGCTAAAACCGTACCTGCATTTACGAATCTCCCTTTAAAAGACCAGGTTAGTTTATTATGTGCTTTAATTATATAATATTTGGTCCAATATTTCCCTTATAAGCCAAAAGCTAACTTTCCTTCCTTCATACTAAATTATCACAGTGTTTATTAAGGAAAAACAACTAGAAATAAATTTAAATATTTTTATAGAGATTTAGTAAACTTTATCGTGATAAAATTTGTAAAATGTAACTTGCTTTGACTCCATCAGTCGATATTATCTATAAATTGGTAAATTTCTTACCTAGACTCCTAATTTGTTCATCATTAGTCATTAGTGCTCAAATTCACTTAAACTATAATGCTGGCGTTTCTCCAGGTATAAAACCATTCATCTGACCATACAAAATCCCAAATCTTTTTAAAGAAGTTAACTTCTTATTAAAACTGTTAAAAGATTAAGTGGCATTTTCAAGTCCAGTTAATGCTGCAATCCTATAAAATAGTAATTCCTAAGTGTTGGACAAAACTAGAAGTGATTTTTAATGCACTAATACCTCTGTTAAGCAGATTATCAAACAGTTTTTGACTTTTAAAAACGGTTTAAGTAGTGTAACTGATTTTAAGTTTAATATTTGGGAAACCCATAGTTCACAAATCAGGAGTATTTTAGCTAACCGTATAGAGTGATTTAAGTGTTCCCCTCTCATTTTTAGTTCTTTAACTGTCAAAAACTAAAATTTTGTAATTTTTAATCACATCAAATGCATATAATTTTTACACAAAATCGTGTAAATCAATTTTTTGAACTATTGTTTATCAGTCCAAAATAACAAATTGAAAGAAAAGATTGCATAAATAACTAATATACGTCACCATTTTTTCTAGTTATGACCTTCTTATATCAAATTTGGTTTTGGATAATAAACTAATTGATCATTATTAACTCAGATTTACTTAGCTTTTTATTCATTGCGAGAAGATTCAACCAAATTTCAAAAACAATTAACATGGTTAGATTTATACTGGTGTCTAAAATCCTCCTTTTTTCTTTATTAAGATTAGAAACTTTAAGGTATATAATAATAATATCTTTCACATCCCTAAAGATACCTTCTACCCAAGTACCAAATTACTTTATGATTATTTCAAATTATTAATAAACCATTCCTTTATATTTTAAAATGCTTTAGATGACGCTTCTAGAAGAAAGTTGGAGAGAACTGTTCCTAGTTGGTTGCTGTCAGTTACTTCCTCCTTTAGATCTAGGACTGTTACTGGCAGACGAACCACGTGTAATCCACGAAGCAACTGCCTTCCAAGACGCACTGGGTAGTTTGAGGCAAGTGTGCCTGGACCATTACGAGTTCGCCTGCCTTCGAGCACTACTCCTTTTCAAAACTGGTAAATAATTCAATCTTATAGTTTCTTTAAAACGTACAACTATAAATATTCAGGATCAACGCAAACATTAAGATATGCAATGTATACTTTAGGTTTATGATGCAACTGAAAAAAATATCGGTAGAAGATATTTACCTTACATTTTTTCCCAAACATATTTATCTTCATTCTTATAGTAGGATATTCCAACAAAACATAAAATTAAGCTATCAATTGCTTAAAATGATTTAGTTGGTTTTATAATATTATATGTTGGTTCGCCAAAATTGAGTGTTATACAGACCGACAGACCGACGGACAGACACGGAACCAAAAATGTTCCCTGATGTCTGATACGAATTTCTGTCTTGGAATTTTTGAAATCGGAGACATAAAATATTTTCGTTCTTCAGAACGATCACGTAGCTTCCGTTACCTTCGGTAAGCTCGGAAGCAATTACATATTTATTGACACCATATAAAATAATGCTATAATTTAAAATAATTAGTCCAAGATAATTTAAACTTTTATATAAACATATTATTTCTGTGGTAAATTTCATTTAGCAGCTTCCTCTTTATTCTTTAAAAGCAATATTAAGGACAAATATTTTCACACTTATTAAAAATATCTCGGCACATCTTTAGATAGTTAATACCTAAATACCTAAATACCTAATACCTAAAGTGGGATGTTCTTCTTTAGACCGTTACTCCCTTGTCTTAATACATATTTAGCCAACATTTTTATGAATAATTATATCCATTTATATTTTCTAAAAACACTCTGGGGAGTAACATCCTAAAGAAGTACCAATATCTTAATATTAATTATGTCATACAGTATAAATAGCAATCTACATTTAAGCAATAATTATATTAACCTGAAGTAAGTATTTTAGTATCAAAATGTTTCATAACTCTACAATTAGAACCTGTCAAAAATCAGCACTAAATAAATGATAAAATTAAAATGTAAATACATATTATCAGTAATAATATCAACAAGTAACAACTGGTAGTATTAATATATGTAGATTTTTTTCTGTTTGCACTATTAATAAAATTATTACCCGAATATTATAGATGTATAAGTTTTATGATACCTATAATTTAAAATTTAATTTGTTTAATTTATTTTTGTTAATATATTAAATTTATTTCCTTCCTGGTTTAACCCTTTCTTTAAATTTTACCGTTTATTATATTTATAATTAGGTTAGCTGGTTAGCCTATTTCGTCCACAAGAACAATCGTGTATATGTTTAAATATATATAATAATGAATAAATTATTACCTTTAGATGAAAAATATACAGATTCTGAAAAATAAAAAAAATAAAAAAATTATAATAGTATGATTAATGAATAAATTATTATCACAAAAAAATCAAAATAACTAAAAATTATTTTGACGGATATACCTATATTATTTTTTTTTAGTATTAATTTTTAATTTAAAATATTGTTCTCCGTAACTTTAAAAGGTGTAATTAAATGACGCCAACAACCAGAAAAAAATGATAGGATTTAAAAATCCCAAAATTAGAGTTCGTTAAAGTTTGTAAAGTTAAAAAAAAAATATATAGTATAAATGTCAAATTTGAAGGCCAAGATATCGAAGAATAAGTTCTTTTTATATTATTATACTGTAACAATTAGCTACTGAAACCCTATTGACGACATGAATTAAAAACTCATACATTATCCAGTTTATAATAATTTTTGCTTCCAAGCTTACCAACGGTAACGATATGATCTCCCCTTATTTAACCGTGTGCGAAAATTAATCATTGACTTAAGAATAAGTGTCACCTCATTAGGAATAAAAAATCCAAATTTCATGTGATGTGAAGCTATGTGTCTCACAAATTGATAAACTATTTCCGTTACATTTTTAATAAAAAAAAAAAAAAAAAATGAAAGGAGCCTGATGAAAAATAACAAATGGCAGCGCAAATTCTGTTCCAAATTTAATAAAACAGTTTTTATTGTCCCATTCTTAATCTCTTGCATTGTTAATCAACTCATATTATATCTATTATTACTTTCTTCTCTTATTTTGCGAAACTATATTTTATTTGATAAAAGATAATGTAAATTATATACGAGGTAGTTAAAGTGAATTGTTGTTGAAATTTACGTTTGTTTTTTTGGAAAAGAAATATGATATTGTAAAGCTGTGTCAAATACGGTGATTTATTTTATTTGTTAGTTAAAAATATATATATTTGGTTACTAAATAAATGATAATAGTTATAAACATGTTATATAAGTTTTAAAAAATTAAATTATTTATGAGAGTTGTTGGAATAAACTATGGCAGAATGAAGCGTGACTAATAGAAGAAAACGATGGCCACCCTTTATGTTATAAAAGGGAGGCCATACTAAGTAGGTAGTGAATGGAGGTTTGAGCTGAAGCCAAATGTTCGCACAACATAAGGAAAAAAATAGCCCGATACAAATTAAAACAAACTATCTCATTCAATTTTTTGTCTTCACAGTTATCATTCTCCAGAACCGTTGTTTCCAAAACATATATATTACGGATGTTGAATATGCTTTCGCTAGTTCTTAATTGGGCTTAAAAGTCAATTTATGTTATCAAAGTAAGCGCTAAAGTGGTTTTTCGCTGTTGTATTAAGTTTGAGGTGTCTCTACTGAATAATTTCACTAAATATGAATAAAAACTATAAGTAGTTTAGAGTAAAAGCTTCTGCTCAGAATAAACAATACAATAGAGATTGGAAAATATGTACGTTAAACTTATCATACAGGTCATAAAATTAAAATCAATCCATCCAATTTTACCTTTCAACGTTCTATATTCTGCTGGTTAGCTTCTAATCCTATCCTCCTTCCTGTTTAGCGCAAACAATCTTTGGCCTCATTCGTCTCTTTTCTTCTCTTATACTTTTTAGCTCAAGAGCCAAGAGCCCTAGACCCTCTCTTCTCTCAGCAAAATTACTTCTGAGATTTATATAGTTATTCCCTTCAAATCACACTCCCATTATCATCCTTGTTTAAAAGTGATCCGTTCAATGATCTCGTCTCCGGTTCTTATAGCTGGCTCGTTCAATCGGTCTAGTGAAGTCTACTTACCTCTAGATAGATTTTATTATCCTTTCTATTGACGTCTTCAGTAGTAGGGACATCTATGGTGGTTTAAGCTAAAAGTTCACATATCACAAACCCGAAGTGGACTTCGTAAAAATTTTACAAATATCAATTTTTAGAAACAATTTTTTACAAGTAGAACAATATAGTAGTATATTAGTAACTTAGTAACTAACTTAGTAGTTTAGTAACTAAACTACTTTGTAACGTTAGATTGTCACTGCCCTGTATTTTTTTCTTTTTTTTTAATATAAATGGATATCATTATTTATACATTTCTTAATTAAGACAAAGGGCTGTTTACAATGTACTTTGGGACAAAGGAATATCACACTTCTCTTTTTATTAGGAGAGTGACAGTCTAAAGAAGTACATTCCGAACGACTTCATTAGATTGTTACCCCTTCTGTTTTTTTTTTTTATAAGGGGTGTAGCTGTCTAGAGAAGTGCCTTAGTAACTATATAGTAGTTTAGTATATTAGAACTATATCAAATTACAGCACCTTACACAAACATAACTTATTCATTTACATGTTTATATTTTTAACCAATTATAAAAATAAACCTGGGTATAAAAGCCTTACAAATTAGAAACAGAAGTTTTAAATTTCTTTTAATATCTTTATTTTTTCAAAAAGAGAAAATATAACACACTTGACCTTGACATTACCAAAATATTATTTTTGAATAGGATTATAGTTTTAGGCATATCAAGTTATAATCAGTTGTAAAATATTTGGTAACAAAAGTATAAGGGCGAGTCCATCGTATATAGTATAATTGGAGACAAGGATACTAAAAACCACTTCATAAAACTAACAGCTTGAGAGTTTGAAAGAAAAAAAGAAACATATATATTCCATAGCAATTCAAATAAATCTACATTGTCAAAATATATATATATATTTTTTTATGGGCATCCGCTTATAATAAGTAATCAATTTGTTCGAAAAAATGTATTTAATGGTTTCAGAGAAGCTGAGTGGTTAAGAAAAGATGAACTTATTTGGAACCTGAACAGTCATTAGAACCCGACTTTAAAAGACTATTTGAAATCCAAAGTAGATTAGGTTTTAAGAGTCTGAAAAGTGTTGGAAGAGTTTTATTTTATTTGTTATATATTTTTTTATATCACAGATGACAATTTGTGGTTAAAAGGTGGCTATAGAAGATAACCGTATATATTTTATTCATAACATTTATTTTGCTTTCGAGCTTACGGAAGCAATTTGATCGTTCTGGAGAACGTTCTTATGCCTCCGATTTCAAAATGTCCAAGGCAGAAATCCGTTTCAGACATTAGGGAAACTTTTTGGTTCCGTGTCGGTCTGTCGCTCAATTTTTGAAAACCAACACATCTTAAAAACTACTCGTCTGATTATAATGAAATTTGCATTTTAAAAAAGGGGGAAAAATGAAATAAATTTGACAATAAAAGGTTGTAAAAGAATAAAATCATTCAAGTATACAAAATACGAAGGAAGTCATGTGCCACACTAATTGGCAGACTATTTTAATTTTACATCATAATAATTTGTTACATTATTATCTGTTACAGCACTCGAGAAAGAAGGCAACAGTCTTGTGGATGTAGTAGGAGTTGCTCGTCTTCATGATCACACCCAAGCAACTTTAAGCAAGTACATAGAAATGGCTCATCCAGATGAACCATACAGGTTGGGCAAGATCCTCCTTATGTTGCCCGTCCTTAGATCAATAACTCCCGAAAGCATTGTACAGCTATTCTTCAGGAGAACCATCGGACCTATTCCTATTGAAAGGATCATCTGTGACATGTATAAAACATCGATTGACGTATGATCCTATAAACTCAATTTAAATTGGAGTTAAGTGTAATAACTGTTAGAAGTAATTCCTCAAAAATATGGAATGAATCAAAATGATTTAATTCCTAGAAAGAAAATGTATTCTAAAATTGAGAATAGGTCATTTAAGATTATGTGATTTGAATCTATTGTATAAGAAAGAAGAATTACTTCTGTCATTCGAATTTTTGTCCGGTGAAAATTTAAGATTTTAAATTTTGTGTCAAATACATTAATAGTTATAACAAATATTTTAACAGTAACTACTGGAGAAAAAATACCGGTGAAAAACATTAACATTATTTTGTGAAGAGCTAAAATAAACAATTGTTATTAAAAAATTGATATTCAGAATAATATGAATAAATAGGATAGTATAAGAAATTGCTCCTTGTTTAAAAAAAAAAATCTGGTTACAATCTTGAACCAAATTGTAGAATTTAAGACTAGAGTAAAACTAAGTTTTCTCTTTTTAAGTAGTACATTGCTGTAGAATTAAACATCTGTACATTTGTGTAGCCAGTATACAAAATATTTTGGTAAAGACCTTGTTACGAAGGATGCCAAATTGGATGTTATCAGGTATATTAGCGATGCTTCGGAAATATTGAGCATCGCAATGTTGACTAAACATACTATCTCCATTTGTTGTTGTTTGAAGTCAATATTGTAATACTTAACAACCCTGAAATAAAAAGCAACTTAAGTTGAGTTGCTCGAAATTCAAGAGAATGCTTAAAGTAATAGAAAATAAAAGACATCTATTTTAAATATAATATAGGTAATATTTCCCAAAATATATATATATATATTTTTTTTCTATGTTGGTATTTCTTGTTAAAATCCGCTTCACGGTGATTATCAAAACAACAATATGAAGTCAATTTATTATCTTGATGCTCAAGTTAAGCACATTTTATCCTAAAGACATTTGTACACTTAACATACTTTTATCTACGATTGATACGAAATATAAACATTATATCTTTGTTTAGATGCGTAGAAAGTGATTATTTACGTACTTGTATTCATTGCACATGCGCGTCTCATAGTTCTGAATAATTCCTCTTCTTTACCACGCTAGCGCGGTAAAGAAGAGGAATTCTTCAGCTTTACGCACGGTCAGCGAGTTTGTTTACATTTAACTAAACTAATTTGCTGTTCTTTTATTAAAGTAACTGTTTATATCGAGTTTTTAGTGAAAAACAATGAGTGAACTTGACGTGACTTTGACGAAAATATGGAGAATAATAATACTCCTCCAGCAATAATTTTCGGCAAAAAAATACATACAACTCAAGTATTAATGCCATCTTTATCAGAGAGAGATACGAACTTACATACAGCAAGTTAATTTTTTTCTGTATTTAAATCTAACAATCGTAGATAAAGTACTGTACTGTACGCAACTCGTGCGAAAACGGCATTTTGCATTGCTCGTGTGGGTTTTTGCAAACTCCACACTTGCATGCAAAATGCTACTTTCCGCACTCGACGCGTAATGTACTATTACGGCTACATGTAGTGTATCACCAATTTGTGATTATTAAATAAATTGTTATACGAAGTCTGGCGTTTCGCTTTCCTTTCTGGAAGCATGTTCAGGGGTAACCTTTACGACGTTAACTTCAAGTAACAACAAAGGTTCCTATCACTCATCCCTGAAGATTCCAGCAGTAAAAGAAAACGTCGGAATTGAAATCCTTCGTGAAGCTGATCTAATCGAAACCCAAAAGATTGTAATTTTTAAATGATACTGTGAAAGTCTACGCACTATATATTTATTTCAATTTCTGATCTGCTCGTACATCATATTAAAATAGGAGGTTAATCACCTTAGATGTTTTATGTTTATAAGAAACTTTGTGATTTAATAATCCATATTTGTAATAATATTATTTATTTTTTTATTTTACGTCCTAAGATTTATCAAAACAAACCCAAAAATGGTATAATTTATAAAAAAAAAGGATTTAATTTTCAATATTATAATAGCGCCTACCTGTATAAACTTTCCTGTTCATAAATCATTCATCTATATTATATATATATAATCAAATCTTTATTTCTTTTATATAAATTACATCATACTTCTGTTTTAAAATCAAATAAAGCTATCAAGGCCATAAACTATAAAATTTAATAATATGATGTAATACTTAATTTAAAATAATCAAAACGAACAGATTTTTGTTGTTCACAAAAAAAGAAGAAACTTCCACTCCCGGTGTAAAAATATCTGATCAACACACCTGATCAATTAAGATCTCTACATCACATTTAAATTTTTTAATTAATGACTCCTTTAATTATAGTTATTAGAAGCTACATAATAAATACCTTGAGAAAGATATAGATCAATAATATTCGTAACATCATTTTATTTTTCTGATGTTTATACTCAATTAAATTATAATTATCAAAATACACTGTTAATTTTGAATTACTAGTAATGTATTAGGCACTTTGTTTTAACTTTTTGGCTATGATATGATATTAAAATTAATTAAATTCTTATCTTTGACACAATAAAATAAAATGAACAATTCAATGGATGGGATACTATTTTTAAAAAAAAGAAAAAGAAAATTACTAAAATAAACAAACTGACTTTTTACTCATTGAACTGTATTTAAATGGTAAATTATATAAATTGGCAAACATTTTATAGCAATAAATATTTTAATAAATATATTATATAGAATAATATAACTTCATAACATTACAAATTAAAATTATTAAATATTTTTATAACTATTTTATTTCAAAATATATTAATGTATGCCTTTTACTTCTACTGTGATTATAATAAAATTTAATAGAAATTAATATTTAAAAATGAAGAAAGTTTACATATACTACTTTATACTTGCTAATCTGTTAGATTTTAAATTATATGAAGACAATATCGTGGTGTATGTTTACTTAAACAGTACATAATACATACATGTACGTATTATTTTTATAAGTATAAATGTTTTGTATATTGTTATTTAAATCTAATATACATTTAAATTCTGTGCAAATCAACTTAAGTCTCTTATCAGTGTGTGATATCTATTAGGGTTTCATCCTAACCACTTTCCAAACCTCAATGAAACTTATTTAAACTCATGCCTGCTTTTAATTGCAAATATTTATTTATATGAAAATGTAAGTATTGATACATTAGCTTTCACACTTTATTTTACAAATTTAATTTATTTCTGTTTATTTTAAAAACATTCAGATCCCTTTAGCATAGAGTCAGTATTTAGTACGATATGTGCTTATTTTATTATTATTATTATTATAATTATTATTATTATTATTGTTTTTTCAAAATTATTATGTTATAGTTAGAATTAATGTCAAAGTTCGTAAAGAACTATGCGAGGATGATACCCCAGTGCCTTTTAAACTATAGTATTATTAGAATTAGGATTATTATATATATTTTAATAATTAGTTGTTAACAAAATTTGTACATTCAATTTTATTATAAAATATTACATTTAGTTATAAATTATTTTATATATTTTTTAAAGATTCATTTATTCTATTTTTTTGTGTAGTATAATTTTTATTATTTTATAGAAATAGAAATTAAATGATAAAAAGCAATATATCTGTAAAAATGTCTTATTAATATTATTTATAGAATATATTTGTAAATAAATATGTGTATAAAATGTATAAAGAGTTAAAAAGAATTTAATAAATATTAAATATTTTTGAAATATACTTAAATTACTTTAAAGAAAATTATGTAGAGGAAGAGAGAGAAATGAAAGACGATAAAAATGTTTTTTGTATTTAAATGATTAAATAAGATGTTTATTATTAAAATAAGTCTTTTATACCACAACACCCTCTGCACATTCATTCATAACAAACCTTGGACGCACGCCGTGAGGGAGTAGACATATACTTAATAATCCCAGAATATCCCAACAAGCGTAAGAGGTATTATGTCATGGTGTTGAGGCTTGAGGCCCCTAAATTTCTGTGTTAATCTGAAAGACTATTCAAAACACCACTTTCACCATCTCGATGAAGAGAGAATAATAACCTTGGATACCTAATAACTAATAACCTTAATAATAAATTTTATATAGAAAAGTGGATCCTCAACTGGGAATAGACATAATACCCAGCTATTCCAGATTATCCCAACAAGCGTAAGAGCAATTATAGTCATGGTGTTTAGGCCCCTAAATTTCTGTGTGAATCTATCGGACCAATTTCAAAACACCACTTTCACCATCGCGGTGAAGAGGGAATATGTTGATCAAATTATCTCCAATGACGGCTCAACCATAAAATGCTTAGGATGCGCCCCGCGCCGTTTAAAAAGTTTCTAGGATCTTCTATTCAAAGCCACCATATGCGATTGCCACGAATTCTGCCATTTATGGCAGAAGTGCTGCTGTTTTAATAAATCACATTGACCCTTGCAATTTTAATTTTCAAATTTTATTTGAAGTACGAGTATATCGTATATCGTTGCATGCTTATTGTACTTCACTTGATGAACCACTTAGAATGTAAATAAAGAAAAATCAAATAAAAAAACAGCAAATTGTTTTGAGTAATTAATGTACTTCATTTGAATATTTTAAGTTGCAGCATTGGATTTGATGCATACTACAACAATTTAATCATATTAAAATTTAATCATAACCATTTTGTACCATTTCTACCGTTTGGTAGAAATAAGATGCTAGGACCTATTGTTTTATTCGTTGGGTTCTTATGAAATGCATATTTTGGTTACAAATAAGAAGTATAATATTATACAAGCATTAGAGATTTATGGACGTATATTAATAGTATTTCCGAAGTATTGCAATTGCCGAACTCCCTCAATTTTAGGTATATGTGAGTACCAATTTGAAATAATCACATTTTTATCCATTCAGGAAAAGCATTGCTGATAATCATTAACAGATAATAATTAAAGATAATATAATAAGAATTTACTGGATCTAAAATATTTAACTGAGTGACTTGAGGCTCTCATCCTTATGCTGAAGGAGGAATGTTTAAGATATTTTACCCCTTTAAAGCTATAAGCAATGAAGCTAAACTGCTAAGAAGTTACATTTTAGGTGTTTGTTCTACCTGTTGGACGTCGAATTCACTTATAATATCAAGGAGGTATATCACATACTTAATGGGTCTTCTAGTTCGTTGTCATGACAACCTTAAAGTTGCTTTCCTTGTACTAATTTCTTATAGCTATAGTTTTCTTTCCTTCTAAATCAGTATCTCGTCACTGACAAACGAATTATTAAATAAAAGTAAAAAAAAAATAGACTGCCAATTGGTGTGGCACATAGCTTCCTCGCATCCTATCCACGTACTTTATTGATTTTATGCTTTTACAAGCCATTATTATTTCATTGTTTCCCCCGTTTTTTTTAATCAGTCAAAATTGTTTTGATTTATTACACGAATTAAAGTATCAATTTAGCAAAAGTTAAAGAGCGCAGATGGTTCAAATTAATCTGAGGCTATCTGCGGGTTACATTCGATAAACTATAAAAGTTTAATTCTAATTAGATAAGTACTTTTGAAGCTATAGGTGTAAATAAATGTGTGTTTGTGCGCATGAGGATAAGAAGCAAAAAAGCGCAGAAGGTTGAAACTTATATGGGACCAACAGTGGGCTAATTATGACCTACCACCTAAAATTCATTAAAATTGGACGTGTAGTTTTTAACATATGTTGGTTCGCAAAAATTGAACGACAGACCGACCGACAGACCGACAGACAGACACGGAACCAAAAATGTTGCCTGATGTCTGAAACGGATTTCTGCCTTGGAATTTTTGAAATCGGAGACCTAAATATTTTGCTTTCTTCAGAACGATCACATATCTTCCGTTACCTTCGGTAAGCTCGGAAGCAATAAAAATAAAAATAAAGTAATAATAATAATTGGAATTAAGAGGCTAAGTTCTTGAAATTAGTTTAAACTTATCAATACAAATACACCCCTTCTATCTTCGTTAAATTGGAAAAACATCATTCGTCATCTTTCACTTTAAAAAACAATTTGAGCTCTAATTATTAATTTTAAAATTCATCTTTAAAAACTTACCTTTTTCACTTCTAAAAAGTTAGAAAGAATGTATATGCGTAACAGTACAGCTAGGTGGATTCAACGTAATCTTGTACGGCTGATAAATGTTTTAATTAATTATCTAGTGTTAGACTACACCTACATTAGATCTGTATTTTTTCCGATTCGATAAAAAACGATTGTCTTATCCGATGTCACCCTTCTTGACGCAGTTACATCCGATCGAGAAGCGGAAGCAGTTATGTGATATGGGTACCATAAGTGATTCAGAGGATGATTTTTTGTGTTAGTTTCTTCTAGAGAACATCGTTCTTCTTACTAAGACACGTAGAAAAAAGATATGTGTGCATTAGTTCGTAGTAGTCAATGAATTTAAAACTTACGAAACCTCCCTGATAAATTCAAAGACTTCCACCTTTTACCTTCTACCGACATAGCTTCTGGTTCATTGTTCCGGTTATGGTAGGCTTTATTCCGCTGGTCCCAAAAGGTGAGGCTCATTCCTTTAAAAGAGCAATTAAAAACTCACTGTGAATTTTCCCCGTCATTATAAGAGATCGGATAGGGTTAAAAAACTGAAACAAACGAGCGTTGTCGGTCATCATCGTTTCCGGGCTTCCTCCTCTAATTTGGCCCCTAGATTATAACCTTGGTGCTAGTTTTTTCCGATATCTTACGTGGTCGCCTAACATCGGATCATGAGAAATACGGATCAAATGTAGGAGTATCCGTAGAAGCAAAATGTGCAGAAGGATCGCTGGTGTAGAAATATATGATATAATCATGCTATCACATTCATATTAACAACAGCTCCCTTTATATATTTGAAATTAAGGGCATGTTTCAATAAACTACGTAAGTTATAGATAGCTTTGTATTTATAGCTACGTGGTTAACCAAACAGAAGTTTTTAATGATCATGGTCGTGTGCAAGCTCGTTGTTACCACTCTTTTGTTTGACCTGAAACCTACTCAAAAGGGTCGGTTTTTCCACGTGAGGCGATTAACGCGAAAAAAAACCGGTCCGATAGAAAAAAAAACGGTTTACCGAAACCTATTAAACGTTAGAAAGAAGATTTTCAGATTTTCTTTTCCTCTCACAAAAGGATTAGCGAATAACTGCAACACGTTTTTATAAAGCCTAAAAAATCCCTTTTAATTGGTTTTTTGTTCGTTTTAAGAAAGGGGTAAACGATGTATAGACTTATGCAAACCACACGTTGGTTGTCTTCTACCTTATGCATGTATTTATTCAGCCTTAAAACCGCTAATGCCAATGGAATGAAAACAGGAAGATCTATTATAAAATGAATTCAAATAGGCACGTGTCTCATTAGTTTTATCTGTCTACTCTTTTACTTATGCTAGCTTGTTAAAGGTCTATGGCAACTTGGATTATTTGATTTTCTTTTAAAGACCTCATACCTCTATTAATTAGCGTTTCCTATGAGCCTGTAAGAGAACAGGAGGAATTGTATCATGTATACAATGAAATAAGGAAATGTGTTGGATGTTTGGATTAACATCTAATCATAGATGACCAAAAATAAGAAAAATAGTGACTTAGGAGGTCTATACAACGTATTGTGAGATCAAAATGTTAAAAATATGTAGAATCAGGTCAATTAAAAAAAAAAAAATAAATAATAATACTTGAGGTGTCGCGGGACACCCGTTAGGAACAAAGTTCCTTACGCTTTTTATTAAATATAAATGATAAAATCATACACCTTAATATAGATGCTAACTATTTATACATGGTAACTAACTCGTACTTTGCGGAGTTACGGCAAAATTAAAAGATAAGCTTTTCTTTTTCAAAAAAACGTGCGTCTTGCAATAAATATGTTATTGAATATTGAGAAAAAAGTTAATCATGATGAGTTGATAGATAAAGAGGACGGTTGTAGTATAACTAGTGAGGAACAGGACTATTCCTTAAACCTCACGCCTACTCCATTTAAAATATATCACTTCACTAAACAAATCTTCTGCTTGAATCGGGTAGAAATTTTACATGCCTGTTTCAATTGTACTTTAGACGGTGTGTATGAAGTTTTATTAAAATCGTTTCGTTAGAACGTAAGATATCGGTACAAACGTTGTTTTCTCTATTTTAAATATTTAGGTCCGCTTTAATAAATTTAGGTTCAAAAAAAAATATTTTAAAAAGTTTTTGTCTCATTGAATAGATAATGTTAGCATTTTTTCCGTCCTAAAATTCTAATTTTACATTTAAAGCTAACGTTTACGCGAGCGTTGCGCGAACGCTTGAGCAAATAACGTTGTCAAACGAAATCTTGCTGAGAATTGGTAAAATGAAGACCAAATTTCAACTTAATCAAGGTAATTTTTATTTAAGTTATCGTCATCGGTCAATTTTGTAATTAAGTAATTTTTTCGGATTCACTCCCGGGCTCCAGACGCTAAAACCAACTTCATTCCAAAAAAATTAAAAAATAATAATAAAAAATTTCAAGATAAAAAGAACGCTTTATATACTACGTTTTTAAATTTTCTGTTGAATCGTATGTACTGTTGATAATATAATTGTTATTGTTATATAATATATAATGTTAGTGAAAAAAAAAAAAATAGTTCCGAATTTATTTACTTCACATAAATGACAACCATCTAGAGAGCTGATATTAAACCTATAAAAGGACAAATCTTTGCACAACGGATCTCCCCAACACCAAATCTAAACCGTTCCATCGATATATTTGAAATTATATAAATAATATAATCGATATATTTCCTGTTTTGCTGTCATCCAATGTTTATCTCTTATTTATAAGAGTCACAAATTTGAAGCCTGTCAAAATGAAGATTGCGTACATATATGGGACATGGCAAAACAAATAAAATAACTTGCGGATTTTTTCCGAACTAACTTTCCATACAACAAAATTTGCTGAAAACCAATTAAATTCTCCTGAAAGATGGCTAAAAGTATTAAAATAATGCATTGTCATCGTGTTCTGAGCTATGCTAAAAGTTTCAAATGTCTAGCTATTCGGGAAGTTAGTTAGAAATCGATTGCCAGATTTGTACCGGACAAACAAACAAACAAGAAAGCAAGCTAATAAAAACGTAGTAAAATAAAATGAATAAAATAACTGTTACACAAAGACAATAAATATAATAATAAAATCCATTGAGGGCTTAGGTCTGCCAGAGGACTTTTATGCAATGGATAGCACGGGGTGCGTTTAATTATCATTAATTTCGTTACCGGATAGACGCCACTTCACTTAAGTTGCAAGGAATTCCTAGTACAGTAGGAATACCTATTGTCAAAGTGTCCACAGCTACAGTCCCAGGGTTGAATTAGTAGTTTCGCCTTAAGAAAATACCAAACTTATTGTCATTTATTGACGTATGTCTTTTGTCATTTTACGATTTCTGAATGAAATCACAATCATTGACAAAAAGGGCACTCTTCAGTCGACAAACGTGGTCAAACTAACATGACCGAATCTTTAAATGAATGAGGAACGGACCAAAATTGTTTTCGTGTGTGAACTTTTTTTCACTAAATTGTAAAGTGAAAAAGGATTTTTTTCTATGACTTTCAAGGAGCTGATAATGATTTGTCCTGTCAAGTCCAACTCAAAATAAACATTCCAAGGGAAAAAGCAAAACGAATGTTTTGGGTTAGAAAGAAGGACCATTGATAGGGTACAAAGAAATAGAAGACCGGCTGTGTAAATATGGTAAACAATAACAAGGGTTTTAGATGTTTAGGGTTTTAACCCAGGTGACATTATAAAGTACCAGTTTACATATTTAATTACTTTTGCCTTAAATAAAATATTAATATGACTTTGAAAGAATAATAAATTTACAGTTACTAATTTATTTATTTAGAACTAATAAATAAAATGATTAATACACAGACTATGTTGCTAATGAAATCAAAGAATCAATCATGAAGTGTTTATCTTGGCTTAAATCTTTAAAGAAAAAAGGGTAAAGTTATACTTTTAGATTGTGTCTTTGTAAAAGTTATAAGATAATCGATAATAAAACTTATAAATAAAATTAATAAAAAGGAGAAGGTAATTTACGATTTCTTACTTAATGATTTCTTTAAAAAAAAAAGTTAAAAAATTAGTAATGATAATAATTGGGGTTCATAGAAAAATATGCATGCAATAGAATAGAAACATTTTATTAAACACCTCATCATAACATTAGCATAAAATTTATGACCACGTCGTTAATCATTCCACCTGCTTTGTTGACACAAACATATGCCTCAAAGTTTTTCTAATTAATCAAATAACAGTTCATAGACAAATGTATCTCATCTAAATCCACCTTTAACTTAAAGGAAATTCCAAATATGTGAGTATTAAAACTATGATATATTGTCTACCTTATATCATGCCGGTTTGAGTAGAGTTCTTCCAAAAGACAATTGATTAAATTGATTTATTTTGTTTAAGGTTGCGACGATCATATTAACATTCTTGACTTTTCATTCGAATAAAAAGTCCGTTTGATTTCTCGCTATTTCCTTTCATGTGAAATGTGGGAAGAATCTGTTATTATTTCGTTCCTCTTTTGATACATATTGAAACAACTTAGATTGAAGTGTTTTGTCAAGAGTTTACGTTATCGTTAAGCTTAGAGGAGTCCTTCTGTGGAGGAGTAAGGCTTGTAAGAGATAGCCGTGTGACTACAGGCTACCTCAGACCACCCCGCCTGATTGTCTATCAGTCGCCGTCAGAGTCAGGACCCCAGTGCACCCCGGAGACAAGATGCGGGTACTCCTGCAACGGTTCTCGAGTGTCTGAAAGAACACAATAAAGTCGATGCCTAGTAGAATGACAGTATAGCGTCAAGTGTACCAACCCACTTACAACCCTAGTTCCTTGTGAAGTCCCTACGGTTTGTGGTACTTTAGACTTCAGACGCCAAACTTCCCTGAGGGGTGTCTAGGAGGACCTCACACACCGTGGGATAGATAACTCAACACGATTCTGTGAAAAGTAATTGTTACGTTTTTTACATCTTGAATGGTCTAAGAAATAGGAGTTATGGATTTTAAAATGAAAGACGTCATTAAATTTGGCTTAATAATTAAATAAAGTTGAAAGTGATGGCAATCTATGCCTATAGATTCAAATCATTGTATTAATTTCAGAGGATGGGTGGAAGAAGATAAATACGCACTTCACCCCAAGAATATAACCACAAATCATCACATTTTTACTCCTCTTTAATAATAATTTTAAATTCTTATGTAAACGAACCTTTATATCTATCTCCTATTTTTAATATTTTACTTTTACTAATGATTAGTGGAAATACTCTACTGCTCAGCTCATTTGATTAAACATGAATTTATTAAATTCTTCGATTTGTGTTAACAATTACTTACTTATTCGCCACATCCCTTGGAGGTCATTGGCTTCCTCCACAATTCAACCTCCTTTCACAACAGTCATCTTCTTTGGATCTCCAGCCTCTTAGGCCGGCCATAAACGTTGCGGTATACTTGACAGGTAAACCAGTACAGGTCACCTGTGCAGGCAAACCGGATCGTGTGTGCTGTAGAGTTATGACAATTCCACAGTTATAATGGTACACACGTTCCGGTTTCACCGGTCCAAGTTATCTGTGCAAACTTAACCTGTCAGGACCACCGCAACGTGAATGGCCGGCTGCATGCTCTCAATGGCTAAATCCTGCAACCCCGTCCATCAATTTTTAATCATTGTTAACTCATAGTGTATATCTCTCCTGTAATCAGTAATTACGTTATCAATTTTATAACTAACGGAAATGGAACACCACACAACAATTCTTCGCTTACACTGAAAGTTAGCAAATTTCTCTTGGTGGGATGATTCATATACAAGTTAAATGCTTCCCTAAGGCACCAAATTATGTTATTTGTACTATAATAGCTTAATGATGGTGGAATTAAGGTTGCATTTATTGCTATATCAATTAAAATAACTTTTGCCGTCTAAATACAATCTTTAACAAGTACAACATTTTCTGTGACAAATTTTTGAACCTTGTAAAATAAAACAATACAAAAACAAACTTTATGACTTTATCGCATAAACCCAGTTTAGCAGCTGATTAGTATCGAGCAGCTTTTGCTACTAATTAATCAACGTATTTGTAAGCCATACGTATGTTCGCTGATTAAGTTTACCAATGGAGGAAAGATATATTTCTTAAACGGAAGGACATCTCACCAGAATTAACCTTATGGTGCAAAGTCTGCTTTCAATCCCTGTTTTTTGCACATAATCACTTCTCATCAGCACTAAATATAAAAAATTACAGATATTAGAGGGAGGGGTGCCTTACTTTATTTCTAATCAATTAACTTCACATGAAACTTACACATGAAAACAACATTAATACATATTATATTATTATAATGTATATAATATGACGCTTATAAATATAAATAAATATATAAATTCTGTGTTCTGAAAAATCATCTACAATAGTTCACTTATGCCTGCTAAATCAGAGGTCGGTAGATCGAGACTCGTCTAAGTAAACTATTTTTTACAGGCAAATCAACCGACTTGAGCCGGCAGTTGATTTATCTGTAAAAAAATCTTCCACTTTGACGAGTCTCGAATCACAAACTTCGTTGCATGCAATTTCGTTTTATCTAAGCCAATTTAATCTACCGCACCTAAATTTTTGTGGCGTTTCACTTCAATAATACATGTATTTCTTTAAATGAATAAAGCCGAACAAATCCTTTGGCTCAGGCGCAAATAAGGTAATGTACAAAATTCGTCATGGAGACTGGGTGGGCTTCATCATTTTGATTTAGTTGAAAAATCCACGAAGGAATGTGTTTATATATATATATAAAAGCATGCCTCTTTACTTGAAGCTATACAGGGTAGACATTTTGAAAAAAGAAATTTAGATCTATTTTTTTTTTTTTAAATAGTAAAAAAGACGATCTTACTAACAATATAAACATTGTATTTTTTTTTTTTTTTGTGACTGAACATTCCTTAGAACCGTAAATAACTTTGATTTTTGTTCTTATATAACGAAAAAAAAAAAGTTGAGAAAATTCAACAGGACTACCATTGCATTATTTACACTGACAGCTATAGTGCTTCTGAACAACTTTTAAAACTACGGCTAAATGTACCATGTAACTGAAGGACTTCAGGGATAAAAGGATTCAAAAAGGTAGACAGGATCAGTAAGAAACCAAACTCAGATGAAAGCCCATGTTTACATGGACCCCCCCACCTGTCGGTTTAAATCAGTTCGCCTCAGTACTCTACTTATTAAGTATCCAACCATAACAACCCCGTTCCACCAATTACTACTCGTAATGTAAATAATCAATACAAAGAGAACTTTGTTTACAACCATTTTTTCTCTTGCAATTTTTTTCTTAAATAGAGCACCTTCGTATAGATAAATAGAACTAGAGAGAATTCAGTCTTTTTTGTAATCTATAAATATCAACTTATGGTGTACAATGCATGAGTGAAGTACTTTTATGAATAGCTTTATGCTATATTCGGATTGTTTTCCTAAAAATTATAAAGCTAACGGATAGGGAGAGAAAAGAAAATAAATAAACAAAACTTTTAGTGTGTTTTAGTTCAACATTATACCAAATTTAATTCAAAAACAAATATTGTTTATACTTGCTTGTATAGGAAGAATAGATTATATCATAAAGATATATCTTATGATATAAAATAATAAATAGATTATATCATAGAGATAATATTTTAATTCAATTTTTACACGTTTCATGGTCTCAAGAATCCAAGGTGGGTGTTGTAAAAAATGTCTGCTTGTTGTCTGTGCATGTCTCTTCTACAGAATTGACTTCGGATAAAATTATTGGTACACATATCCATTATAATTATTCACCTAGACGATTTTAAGAATGAAAATGTTATACTTCTAAATCTGGTGGCACTGCACATTAATACTAGTAAAATAAAAAGGTTAAAATACTAATTTTTCCAGCTAAAAAATACTTAATTTCCAATACTATAGTTCTCCCAACATTTCAACAATGTTATAGTTAGCATGCCTACAAACAAACAATAATAATAGAATAAAATATTTGGTTTGAAAAAATAAAATATAATCGTTTCGAGAAAACTCAGACAAACTTGTTCATATACAATAATTACTTAGCCCAGTGTTTTCCATTTATTAGTTTACGTAAGTACATTTAATTATTATTGAACATTCATCAAATTTTATCATAAAAATAACTTCTCCTCGATGGAAATCAATCCTGGCCTCTCTCTGTCCACGTTTGAAGCTATTTTATCAGAAAGTAGATTTTTCCCGGGAAAATGAATTACATATTCAAATTCGTATTTAAATGGACTACATTTTACAATTTTTTAATCAAATCGTTGGAACAGTTTTCGAGGAATATTTTTTTTTTAGTTGTGATAGAGTTTTTCGGGGGTCCTAAAGCTACAACTTTTTTGTAAAGCTAAAATTCATTTCTTGATTTAGCCTCTGGGTATGATTTTCCTAAACATGTATATTAAATTTCGTCAAAATCGGCCTAGTAATCAGGCCCGTCGAGAGGGGGTGGTAGGTACGGCTGATGCCGGGGGGCCCGGACCTCCCCAAAAGGGCCCCGCTTCTCAAGCCCCGAATACCCAATCACGCCAATATTTATGATTGAAATATAAAATAATTATATTCGTAATAATAATTAAAAATAATATTAGTTAACATTAAAGTTGTCAGCCAGGTGTGGTGATTAAGTTTGAGAGAGAATTTCCCGGTACCGAGACTGAGAAGCGAAAAATTACTAACCCGTATCCCGATGGGTAAAAATCCACAGAGAACCCAAAAAATCGCTTCAAAGTTGAAGTTTTTTATGTTTTAATTGACAGTGGGATTAGAAACTTGAGTGATCCATACCAAGCAGTCAACAAAATCAATGGTTAATGATTTGTTCAGTTTTATTTAGACATATCCAAAGTTGAAAAAATATTAAATACACCACCATTCATTTTCAACCATGCACGGTTGAAAAATCCGGCATGCTAGCCAGAAAGATACTACAATGGTGTCTTCAGTCATAAAAATTCAGTCATAAAAAACTGTTTACTACTTCCTACAATACTAGCTGGGATAACCGTGCGTCGCTACGAAGTGTTATTTTAATTTGATAAGTTTACAAACTACCGTCAAGAGACTATTTCACTATGCGAGAATATCTAGATTCTATCCCTCTCACTTATTTCTATATCACCTCCTCTTTGATAAGATAATTTGCAAATATCACAAATTTACCCCCCTCCTAAATGACAATATGACAAAACTGTACATAACAACAATTACCGTACTCTTAAAGAGCTTTTCAACGATATGCATCATGAAGGGTATTCATTACGTTGACCCCATATTCATCACTTGAGTTGTACCCCGTACCCCTGTGTACCAAAATTTAAATTTCGAAAATTCATGTAGACAGTGACACCTTCCTATTGCTTTGAAGGTCAAGTGTGAAAATTTTCATCAAGATCAGACAACAACTGTAGATTTGTATAAAGAACATACACACACATACGTTGACTTTTAGATGTATTTTTCCATTTTACCCCCTAAGGATGATTCACGCTACACCGAGCCGGGGCCGTGCCGTGCCGGGCCCGAGGCTCGCTGAAAAAATGTTGTATAGATTTTAAATGAAGCAATGCACAGTACACCGGGCACGACACGAGTCATGACCGAGCCTCGTCCGAGGCTCGGTGGCAAAACGTTGGGATACATTGTTTTCACGCGCCCGGCCCGTCCCCGCCTTGGCCCCGCCTCGTTGAGATGATCCACGCTACAACGAGCCCGGGCCGTGCCGGGACCGAGCCCTCCCACCCTCGTTATTAAACATAAGGCACAAGCACTAGATATGAAATAAACACGGGTCGCCTAGTAGAGGACAGCCCGGCCCGTGCCCGCCTCGTCCCCGGCTCGTTGTAGCATGTATGTGAAGGCTCGGACGGGGCACGGTGGGAGGGCTCGTGCCCGGCACGGCACGGCCCCGGCTCGGTGTAGCGTGAATCATCCTTTAAATGTACATAACAATTACTGTACTCTTAAAGAGCTTTTCAACGATATGCATCATGCAGGGTATTCATTACTTTGACCCCATATTCATCACTTGAGTTGTACCCCGTACCCCTGTGTACCAAAATTTAAATTTTGAAAATTCATGTAGACAGTGACCTTCCCATTGCTTTGAAGGTCAAGTGTGAAAATTTTCATCGAGATCGGACCAAAACTGTAGGTTTGTATATAGAACATACACATATACCTTGAGGGCTAAACTACAGTATATGGGGCTCTTTCTGATAACACGTTATCTCACTATCGACCTCTTTCAAGATTTAATATATAGATATATCTTGTCTGTTAAACTCTTTTATATTTTGATTTGGAACTCTACCTGGTCTATATGCAGGAGGGTTGTTTTTCTTTAGAAATGAGCGCTCCGCGAAGCGGTGTGGAGCTGCGATTAAAAATTCTAGGGCAAAAAAAAATTAAGGTTAACAAAATTAAATTCAAACCCAAAACCAACACATTTTCGTTAAAACGTGTAAAATTACGCAAATCACACATTATTTGGATATATTGAAATATGGCGTCAATTATAACAATCGATTGTAGCGATTTACGATGTATAGTATAGTAGGGGCTCCATATACTGTAGTTCTCCTTTCAACTTAAAATACCATTTGATTTAACTTGTTTTTACAAACTAAGTCTTTTATTAATTTAAACTTATATAAACAAAATATTTTTTCACTTACCACAACAGTACAACGAGGTTAAACCAATAATGCGAACAAAATTATTAAAAAATAAAATAACTTAAACATATTTTGTTTCGGTTTAACTAAAATCATATTTAAAATATAATATTACCATGAAGAATACTTATTATTTATAATATTTTTATTTTAAATCATTTTTTATAATAAATTTTAGATTATTTAATTTTGATACGGTGGTAGTGTGGTAGCCCTGAAAAAGGAGTCACTGCGACGCTGCGGTTTCTCATAGTTTTAGAGTGTCGGCCATATTGTTTTTACTTCTCTAATTAGGTCAACAGTAATTTCAGTCGAATCTTACTTTAAATTCACTTTTTTATCGAGGAAAAGTATTTTAAATCTTTATATTTGTACAGTGTGTTATAATTGAAATGTTTCTTGTTGATATCTATACGTTTTTCATTTGAAAAGTACATCTTTCGTGTATGTCGTTTATATTTTATTCATTATCGGTTGTTCTGTGTTAAAAATCTTGTCTTTGGAGATTGATCGATTTGTTATTCAGTGTAATATCGACGATAATATCTTTGAAAGTTAATTCTACGTATATTTATAACAGCATTTAGAGAATATAATGGAATATGAAGATAAACATAGGATGGATCGAAAAAACGAAGCGAAGCTATAAAGGTAGATTGATTCTTTCTATTTACCTATTAAATTAAATTGAATAATTTATGTTTAGTTATAATAAACAATCTTATTACACAACGATAATGGTAAGAGATAATTTTATTTAAATTCTTAATCAAACTATTGTTGTTTTGTTTAGTTATTTCCTTAGAATTAAAAGCTATTCAAAAAGTGAAGATTTTTGTTTTATTATTATTATTATTATTTTTAATATAGGAGGGAATTGTCTTATAGACTACTTAACATTCCCGCACCCTCTTAATCTTCCTTCTCGCTTATTTTCTGTTACATTCTTTGTTAGTTTTACTTTTTCTTCGAAATCATTATTTTATGTTTTACTAGCTGGATACCCGTTCTTTGCTACGGAGTGTTATTTTAATTTGATAAGGTTGTAAACTACCATCATGAAACATTTAAATTATTTTACTATGAGAGAATATCTAGATTTTATCCCTTCCACTGATTTCTATACCCCTCTTTTTGATAAGATAATTTGCAAATATCCTAAATTTAGCCCCCTCCTAAAAAGAAAACAAGGGATTCTACTGTACTCTATTCTAGGCAGCGGCCGCGCTGCGGCCGCTTTTCGGGGGTTTGTCGAGCGAAGCGAGTAGGGGGCAGAGCCCCCTAGTAATATATAAAATAAAATTGTATAAAACGTAAATGAACGTAAACAACATTTTACAGTTATAGGACTTTTTGTGTCCGCAGATTGTGTTTTAGTTGAGGACTAAGAAATTATAAATGTTTTCAAACAATTTTTTCTAATTTTAGGTCATAATTATGACTCATATACCCATATTAATTTAAGTCATAATTGGTTTTTTAACATTACTGCGGTAAAATAGTTGTATTTTTCAAAATGAGTTTGTTTTACTTTGGTTTATCAGTAGTATGTCTGCAGTTATCAGTAATAGGAGTTTATTAGTAGTACTTACTATAAATATAAAATAGAACTTATTATACGAGTTGAAAAATTCAATACACAAGTTATTAGTGTAAAGTCCCAAAATGACGAATAAAAACGAGTAAAAAGAGGGGGCCCATATAGGTCTAGCCGTGGGGCCCGCTACGGCTCTCGACGGGCCTGCTAGTAATTTAGGCTCCACGCGTCTGCACTGAAGATAGACTACAGCGTCCAAAAATGTGGTTTTTAACAAACGTCTGACTGTCGTTTGTCTGTCAACAGACAGACATTTGTTAAAAGAAACCACTTTTTTGGACTCAGAGAACTTCAAAACGTGAAAATTCATCAAAATTTCAAAATTGAATTTTCCCGTCACAATCACAATACTTCCTCTTTATATGTGAAAGTAAAAATAAGTCAAATACATTTTAAGTAAAAAAAAAACAACACTTAATTCGATGTCACATGAATTTAAATAAAGAATAACATGATAGTTCTTTTAAAATCGTTCAAGTACATTAATATTCTAAGGAATAATATTTAATTTAATAGACGTCAATAATTATTATGTATTATGTGTATTTAATATTAAATTAAAAACCAATTCATTATATTTTTTTTTATTATTATGTCCATTAATAAAATACGTTTATTTGATATTAAGCGTTTTTAAATTTGGCTCATAAAATATTCAAATTATTTTTTTGCTAAAAGCAGGTATAATTTATTATTAAGGACTAATGAGACCACACGCACATAAAAAAATAATATATATATGTTTATATAATTTAATACTCTTGTACATCATACTCTATTTAACATAATATGAATTTATTTACTTAATGTTAATAATACAGAAGCATAATATAAAATATTATATTTCAATACTTCAGTGTATAATTATGGCTCTTAAGTATATTTATTAATTAGTAAGTGTTTCTCAAGCAAAAATTACATTTATATTTTTTTATTAAAGATATGTATTTTTTTATAATTTATTTATCTATATATATATATATATATATATATATATATATATATATATATATATATATATATATATATATATATATATATATATATATATATATATATATATATATATATATATATATATATATATTGGTTTTTAGCGTAAATAAAACAGACATTGGTTATTAGTTATTAATGATCCATATAAAATTGTAATGGGAAAATTAGAGTGAATAATGAATGGCAAAACGATGTATAAATGATCCATAAAAAATTATATGTAAATTTTAATATCCGAAACGACTTTTTTAATTGATTTGGAACCTATAAAATAATTCCTCCTCTTTCTGCAGATGTATACGATCATGATTCAATAGCAAAATTCGTATGATAAACATTTATTTGTGGCAAGAAAACATTTTTTTATTTTTTTATTTACGACTGTTATGACAACCTATAAAAATAATAGTATTTAAATATCAGGGTTTGAATGGCTTTACTTATTTTAGAATTACAACCCTAAACACTTTGCAGCCTTGATTTGAACGTTTGACCCCTGTTATATTGTGGTTTTCCGTCCCCGCTATCACTCATCATTCTTATGAATGAAATAAAAGTTGTTTTTTTTAACACGATAACTTAATTTTCATGAATGTGATTGGAATGATGATAATAGATCATTTTTGTCTTATTAGTAATAAATGTTTAACTAAATAACTGAAATAATTATGTACGGTTGGCTGTATTCTTACTGTTTCACATCAATTATTTATTTATTTATTTTTTTTTTTAAATCAAATTATTATTATCATTAACTATGGGAGACATACAGACAAAAATAGATTTGAATTTCTAATTGATTGTACTAGGTACAGGTACTAATTGAGTACTTAATCATTATAAGCGTTAATTCTCGGTCTAGCTCTATTGCCGTGAATATTGTCTTGCTAGACTTGTAGAAATGATTGAGAGCTTGGATTCGGGACTTGGTATCGGTAACGACAGAGAAGTAGCTCAGTTGGTAAGAGCGCCTGTAACGGATATATAGGACACCCGTGGTTCAAGTCCCGGTGCTGGGGTCTATTTTTCTCTGTATGTCTCACATATTTAATGATAATTATATAATTTCATTTAAATTAAAATTTAATCTTTCCGTAGTAAGAATACTACCTACAACTTAAAAATTTGAATAAATTATTTTTTAATTTTTCATATAAAAAGAAAGTATTGTGTGGCCAATTTTGACAAAATTTGACATACATGCATACCCTGAGGTAAAATCAAGAAATGAATTTTAACTCCGAATTTGAGGGAGCTATCCCCCAAAAACTCTGAAAAAACGTGAACAAAAATTATTTCTCGAAAGCGGTTCCGATGAATTGTATTAAAACATTCTAAAATGTAGTCCATTTAAATACGAATCTAACAACATAAGCCGTGGCCGTAAAACCTAGCTCTTGAGAAAATTGTTTTAAACGCGGGTGGGATGAGGCCGGGTTTGATTCCCCACCAAAGAGAAGTTATTTTTATGACACATTTTGACAATGTTCAATAATAATTAAATGTACCTACAGAAGCGCGAAAACTAATAAATGGAAAACACATCATGAACTCATACTTTTTTTACAACGATATTGTGAATAAAATATTCTGATAAGCACTCATAAGTAACTAAACCAGGGTTTTTTTCTAATATATTATTATCTATTAAACCATATTTCTATACCACCGTTTAGCGTCACATACTCCTAGCTACTGATCAATAAGTTCCCTTCGTAAAAGCATCATATTTAAAAGGTTAATACTATATTCTATACCGCAAATTCGATTCCTTTAGCCTATAATTTCATAAGAGGGATTTTTTTTTTTTTTTTCATCTCCTTTCTACAAAGTAGATCTAAAAGTCTTGTGCATGTTCCCCTCTATTTTCCAAGTCGATTATGTCGCTGGAAAAAAGAGGATTAGTGACGTCAGGACAGTCCATCCCCTCCAGGCAGAGGTTTCTGTAGCGTGGATTGACACCGCGTGTCTTTGTGGGAACACGAGTTCACCCTCCATCTCTTTTTGATCCCCTTCTCTTGACGATCTCCATCTCCCTCCTTATTCGCCGCGTCATAAATTTGCGAAAAAACACACCGAGGGTCGGAACTGACTAATGCCCCGGAGGTACCAGATCGGAAAACATCCTTGAAATAAAAAAAAGGAAATAGGGTCTGGATAATCCTCCGATACAGAATGACATTACGCCCCTAACTAACTAACCCCGGTTAGTCTACAAAATCCTAGAGGGTATGTTTCAAATACCAGCCGGTAAAGAAGTATGAAGACCTTCCGCTTGCAAAGCCACTAAGTTCTTCTCTCTAAATACTCCCCTACCTCCTTTCTATTTAGCATTTTTAATAAATGTAAAGCACCCCTAACTCACCCTGAACTCTTTCAATTTGTCGTCCGTTCTCTTGTGAGTGTCCGTCGAAGCATACCGAATCTCGCAAGCCTCTAAACCCTCATCCCATTGCTTTTCTAACCATGTTTCTCTTGTTCAGCATTCGTCGTTTGTGACGTGGAATTTGTCCCTTCTTTTTGGTCTGACGCTTTTACTCTGAGGCTTTTCTACCCTTTCTTTCTGGGATATCATCATTTTATTCCTTAAGCGATTACTTTAACGTCACTGATTTATAATAATATACACTGGTAACTGTTTTTCTTTAATTTTGACTGGATATTTTAACAATATTTAGAAGAGGGTCAACGCGCAGTTACCACCAAGCGTCAAATAAGATACTAAACTTAAATTCCTCCCTTTCGGAGGAATATTTCTCATTAGGGGTTAAACATGAACTGTAGAGCAATAATATTGAAACAAAACTTTCATTAAAATGGTAGGAAAAACTGATAAAAAGTAATTTATTGATATCAATTCTAAGCAGATATAAATATTTTAACGCAAATAACAGGTGTAAAGTCTGCTTCTCGTAGTTCCACTGTTCTATAGATATAAAAGTAATTAACTAGATAAACCTAGGCTTAAGTAGTTGCTATTAGAGTTAATTCTACAAGTAATACTTACTAATAATACTATATCATTCGAAGGTTATAATTAACGAACTGTAATAAATTATGAAAAATAATGCTACTATAATTAATCCTTGTAATAACTATAATACTATGTAATATGTATATCTCTATTAAAGTTTATTATTATGTTACTGGTAAAATGTAATCATATCTAATCGTTAGAATTGAAGGTAAACGAAAATCAGTTATATTTCATAATAAGGAACACATAAATGAGGCCACATGGATAGTAAATATGACTCTTTGAGACTAATATCATGAAGTATGTAAGGAATGATAAGCATATAAGTTGAAGCAAATATTACAAAGAAATATACGAAAAATAAATATTAATCAAAGAAATTTTAAATTTAGCTCATTTTTATTATGACATATAGAATACACTATTAGTAAAAGGGTTGCCTAACCAGCCATTTTTTTTTAACTGTGAAGTAAAAACGTTGTATTTGGTGTGATAATGCCATTAATAACGATGTTTGAAGGAGACAAGTATAAAAAATCGGTGAGAGACAACTCAGACAAACTTTCTTATATACGAGTTCATAATTAATTAGCCCAGTGTTTTCCATTTATTAGTTTTCGTTGGTACATTTAATTATTACTAAACATTTGATCAAAATATATCATAAAAATAACTTCTCCTCGGCGGGGAATCGAACCCGGCCTCTTTTCGCCCGCGTTTAAAGCTATTTTCTCAGAAAATAGATTTTTCCCGGGAAAATCGCTTTATATCGTTAGATTCGTATTTAAGTGGACTATATTTTTAAATTTTTTAATCGAAATCGTCGGAAGCGTATTCGAGAATTTTTTTTTTTTCAGGGTTTTTCAGACGACAAACAGACAGACATTTTTAAAAAACACTTTTTGGGACTCATATAATGGACGTGTAAATCCATAAAAATCTCAAAATTAAATTTTCGTGCCATCACAATACTTTCTCTTTATATGAGAAAGTAAAAAATGGGGAATTAAACCTAGAATGACCTTTTAGTACCAGGAAGTTGATACTAGGCAAAGGTCTTTTATTTATATTTGAACCCCCATTAATAAATGCTATTTCCAATTTGAACCCAGGGATGAGACGCCGGAGGGTGAGAAGGGACTTACAAGAGGGAAAAGCCTTTGTCTTTCCCTTAAGGTTAACAGCTACAAATGCTTCTTTAGTAGTCAAAATATGTTCTTTCTGAGAGAATTTTGAAAATTATATTTGATCCATGGGGCATCGAAATAACCTTGTTTATGAAATTAATTAATGTTTCTTGACAGTAGATTATAATCATATTTAAGTTTTTAACGAAATTATATATTCCGTAGTGAAGCAATGATCTACAACTAGTTAAAATACAAATTTTTGTAGGAAAGTAAACTCAAAATTTCGGATTAATACAAAGAATAATTTAAGAAATATAAACCTTCTTAATATTTAGAATGATCTAATGATAAAGTATCGCAGGATAAAAATATATAATTCAGATCAAGATAAAATCATTTTATTTAATGTTTGTTTTCAATTGTAAATGTAATTCTTGAATTTAAAATTATGATGTATAAGATCAAATAACAAAATTTTACTATGTTATATGTCTGTTGTTATTGTTAAAAAAAAAAAAAAGTTTTTAGTTTTTTTTTGTTATAATATTGTTTATTGTTATTTTATTTTAGCCTGAAGATGCCAGGGGGGCGATATATAGCGTAAATATGTAATAAAAGAAAATATTTATATTCCTTCATCCCAAATGACCAAATAATAAGATTAAAACTAAAGACTAATTTAATGAAGAATAAAAAGTTAAAGCGAATTAACATGTCATTACAGGCAATTCTAGATTGTACAACTAGAATCGCTGTCTCATTTTGTACAATCAATTTGTTCCAATCTGAGATAGTATAATTTTAAGAACAGTACATTCTTTTAAATCCGGGGGGTTTACGCCCGAAGACGTAGATAACGAAGTGGGTCCTTTAAAGAAGCTCGGGAAGCCTTTTATCAATGTAATACTGGATTGAATACCAGACCACCAAACCCTTTCCTCACAAGTGAAGTGTTCGCCGGTAAACCACAACATCACAACTCTGAGGATACGCCTGATACATGTTTTATCCACAATAAGAGTTTCGACAATGCTTTTCTTGGCCGAAACCTGGTGATGCTAAATCTTTCGATCAGATTTTCCATTTGTTTAATTAAATGCTGGGCTGGGTGGACATTGAGGGAATTGAACCCAGAAATGTGTGGTCATAGGTGGTGGTCACCAATCCAAGTACTGACCACGCCCGGCCCGATGCTGCTTTTCTTCAATGATTGTAAGCCAACTGCCCTCGCACTTGAGCTACCGGGGCCAACAGAAGTCCCTCAAACAGAAGGGCCCCTATAACAGTACATTGTATGGAAGAGAGTAGAACTAGATTCGCGAACCAATGCTGTATACGGTTGGTTTATTCAGGCTAGAAAAAAAAGAACCTAAGAATACTAATTATTGTAGAACAGTACAAAACTAGGTTTAATATTCAATATTCTACAATCGCTTTATGATCTACCTATTTGCTTTGATATAAACCAAACATCTGTTTAAAAATCAATCTATGAAGTAAAAATAATTGTTACCTTTGTTTTTCCAGTTAATTATTGTTTGACCTTTCATTCACCGCCTTGTTTATACTCGTACAAAGGTTTCAATTTCATAACATTGCCTTTTGTTGGTCATAAGTGGTAGGTGATACAATTACTAGTAGAATTATATTTAGTCAGCGTTATAAGTGTATATGAACAATTAAAAAAAGTTAGGCGAACAAATTTTCAATGAATGTAGTAACCATAAGTTATTAAAAGTAATTTTATACATACTTGATATAATAGGAGCTAAAGGTAACACCTCTTTATAACAAAATCAAAGGTTACTTAACTAAGAAACGTTATTGCTTTTTTAAAGTTTTTAAGCACTAACGGCTTAACTATTTCTTAATTCAATCTTCATGAACTGTTACTTAGATTTGCTATAGCTTGGTTGAAAAAGATAAAGAGTTCCTTTTTATGTGATTATAAGTTGCTTTTTATATCATCTATTGAAAATATTTCCGTGTATAAAAATAAAACATGTTAAGTTATTGTTAAAGATTCAAGCGCAACAACTATTTCTAAAAAAAAGGGGACAAGCAATCTAGAATGTTTTTATTGTGTAATATTTTAAAGTCTAAAGAATTCCTACTTTGGTTTCATGGACTACTTAAAGGGTACTTAAACATAGTTTCTGCTTTTGTTACATCCGATATTAAGTCATAAGTACGAGTACATTCGACCACCCTAAGTACAAGGGTACGCTGGTACTTGTACCCGGTACCTTTAAGAAGTGCTTATTGTTATCGTCAAGTGCCGACCGGCTAAGGTTTCAAGGCAACATCTACTTTTTTTACACGTAATTTTTTTAGAGACTACAAAGGATTTATAAAAAAGAACAGAATCTTTTTGGAGAAATGTTAAAACCAAAAAAATGTAACATTTGAGACAATTTTCTTTCATTATTATTTCTTAAAACTCAAAATGTAAAAGCTAGTTTGCTTGTGTTGTTTATCTAACGAATTTACCGATTTAAACGAAATTCGACACACAGTTGCATCTCAGAGTATCAGAAAACAGTATATTTTTTGGAAATTGAACATTATTTTTTTTTTTTAAGGTGACCAATATGGCGGACGACTAAAAAAAAAAGGTTTTAGTCTGCATGACCTATTATAAATCGTTTTAAATGTATTTGAGAGCAGCAAAAGAAAATGTAATTATTAAAATTTCACACTTAATATTTTCAAGATGGCGTCCAATATGGGGGACGACTAAAATATATGTATTTTTTTTTCACCATGACATGTAACATCTTTTTAATGCTTTTAAAGAGTAGGAAAATATTAAGTAACAATAATTACCAAATGTTAATTTCTTGCCAGCATTGTGAAAATCAAATGTAGCCGAAATGAGGATATTATAATGATATTTATTCAGGATATTAAGAAAAGTTATGCTTATATAGCCTGTTATGATATATAATTTTAAAGCTATTTTAGGTAGATTAGGAATATGTAAGTTTTTCCTCGAAAAGTGTTTCATGGTAGCCATATAGAAAACAAATATAGCCGATACATAAGAACAATTCTACGCAAGTTCTTTATGCGCTGCATCAGTAGTTGTAGATAAAGGTGCACTACTTATGTTTTTTATCACAGGAATTTATTGGCTAAGACCATACTTGCAGCAAATTATAGCTAGATGAATCAAAAGGTTATCCTTGGGTTCTTATACCCATAAGACACACCAAACTAACCCAGTCTGGTCAGTATATAACTTCTTCTTTCCTATGTGGTCTATTGCCTGTTTTTCAATTTTTAACTTCCCGTTATATTTGTTTAAATTTATATAGGTTTCAAGTTTACCTAGGGCGGTTACCTAGGTTTAAATGCGACTTCGTCACCATTCTAGCATTTGTTGTAGTTTTACTGTACTTTTTATTTGGTACAGAAAAAAGTAAGACGTATTCTTGTATGCTAGTTATACTTGGTCTATATTATAAAGATGTTTACTTTTCTTAAGCACATCTCATGTAACAATTATCATTAAATGAAGAAAGAAAAAGTCACTCCACGTGAAATAAGTTTATTTTCAAAGCAGCTTTCAACCACTATAGGGTCATCATCAGTGCCGCAGAAGCGAAGAACGTTACTTATACATATAAAACATGGGAGAAAGGTGAGTCAATTTACCAGCGACTGGTACAAGACTCTTGTAAGAGTCTTGTACCAGTCGCTGGTTTAACATGACTCTTTCTTCATAAAATGATGACCTCTACTAACGCCTCATATCCTAATTATCATTAATGTTGCTTGTTCAGTTTTATATTGATTTAAATTTTAGATGAGACCAAGTCTTTAAAAAAGCAGAAATGTATTTTTAAACTTTCTTTTAGTTCCTAACTTTTAAAAGTTTGTACAGTTTGTTGTTTAATTAATACACACATGTGCTTTAAATTTAACAAAGGAATACCCATAGTCCACAGGCCACCATAAGAAGTGAGTCGCTGGTTGATAAAGTTTTTTTACCTTATGGAATCGCTTATTTATGCCTTGTCCACCGATGAATTGAGTATATGGCAACTGGACGCTGGGCCATTTCTTTTTTGTTGACATGCCAAACTTGCCCTTCTGCGAGAACATTGAAAAGAGATAGATAAAGTTTTGATTTTCACAGGATCGTATAATTAAATCATTTAAAAAAACAGTGGTAAAGGTGGCCACCGATATGAGTGGGCCGTTTTCTTTTCAACGTCCCCGCAGAGCGATATGTTTGGGGCGGTGGACACCCCAAACGGCCCACTCTTATCGGTGGCCACCTTTACCACTGTTTTTTGAATAATTTAATTATACGATCCTGTGAAAATCAAAACTTTATCTATCTCCTTTCAATGTTCCCGCAGAAGGGCAAATTTGGCATGTCAACAAAAAAGAAATGGCCCAGCGCCCAGTTGCCATATACTCAATTCATCGGTGGACAAGGCATAAATAAGCGATTCCATAAGGTAAAATAACTTTATCAATCAGCGACTCACTTCTTATGGTGGCCTGTGGACTACCATCTCTCTACAATGATACATTTTCAGCAAAGTGCATTAAACCTATAATATTGCATTATTAGTACCTAAGAGGTGATTTGTTGTAATTTACAATGTTGAGAACTTATCTGAGTAGCTCAAATACGACAGTCTAACTATTGTGTCTTACGTTATATTAGGCTCTGGTGATGACAATTAAGATCAGGAAAGTATTGAGGAAATCAAATATTTGTCGAGAGACTTGTGTACTTCTTTGATTATGGAATCCACCCAGTGTAAATGCTCTTCAACATTATAACAAGTTTTCAAATTACAAATAAAATAGAGGTTAGGGTGCAGGATGCAGTACCACAAGGACTACTATTGCCGCCCCGGGCGTCAGCAGAAGGGGAGCGCATCTTCAAATACAAAAATATAAAGGGTTGGGGTTAATATAGCAAGCCAATGGTAACCACAAATAGGTCTAACGCCATAATTAGAATAGTTATATAATATATTTAATAATTTGTAAAGACTATTATTAATTAGTTATCTCTGTACGGATCAGTTTAATTAAAAAGAAAAGAACTGTCATGGCAATTAATAAAATTATTATCTATGAATTATAATCTTTTATTGATGCATTTTTGGCTTAATCATTTATTTATTTCTTTTAACTATTGTAAACGTAAAATTATTATCAAATCACGATTCCAAGTGGACGTAGCACGCTTGAACCATAAAAATGCATGGAGCGAAACACAAGGACAGAGATAGACTATGTTAAAATTACTATGATGAATATTTATTGTTAAAATATATATTTTAAATTTACATGACAACTAAGAGCTCTTGAAACAGAAATTTGAATCATATAGCTTGTGGTCTTAACATAGTCCTTAGATACAGAGGGCATTGACATCAGTCTAGAGAAACGATGACGTATTTTCATCTGTTATAGTTTTACAGGTATGAAAACTTCCTAACGTTAGTTAAGCATCCAACAACTTGAACTTTCCAATTTCATTCTTTAAAAGATTAACAAGGTCTAAAAGATAAAAGTATTAAGGATCAGCAGGTAAAGTCACCTTACGCGGTCACCTTGTCTACAAAACCAAGTCGAGATTAAAAGGCCTCGTGAACAAGAGGTCTACACCCTTTCTACTCAAACAAAACCCTTTTCTTCCCTTAAAAAAAACCGATTTTGCTCTAATTTAGAATCCTTTAAACCAGAAAGATCAAAGCCTTAAGGATAAAAATTGCCTCTGGTTTGAACCCATCCTGTGCCGAAAAGTCTACCTGAAGAGAAATCACCTGATAAAGTTTCCTAACTATTCTAAGCCCAATTTTTTAACTAAAGAAAATTTTTCCTTCTAAAACTAATTCTACCCTTTACTTTCTTTCTCCTTTGAAGATTTAAAAAGTTAGCGCCGGTCAAAAAAGGAAAAAAAGATAGAAATAAGTGAATCCTTTCTTCGGTCCTTCCAAACGAGCCAACAGAGGTTCTTAAACCTAATCCGAGTAAAATTTCAGCTTGAGTTTATGTTAGCTCCTTCTAAACCCTTTTTTTCTGCAATTATCTAACTCTAGAAAAAACAAACTGATTTCACCAAAGATTTCTCCTAAAATAATAAATTGCTTGAAAGGAAATATTTTAGATCGCAACCCTTTGAAGAAAGAATACATACACACACATGTATATATATATATATATATATATATATATATATATATATATATATATATATATATATATATATAAATATATATATAAATATATATATATATATATATATATATATATATATATATATATATATATATATATATATATATATATATATATATATATATATATATATATATATATATATAGGTATTACGCACAAGGTCGGACTAGGTGAACTAAATATTTTCAGGAAATTACACCCAGAATTGGCCTGAGAAACAGACCCTAAACGCGAGTTAAATTTTGTTTTGTACACAATACAATTTTTCATCTATTGACTGATATAATGACCATCTATATTGGTCGATACCTGCTTGTATTAAATTGTACTTTTGTATGTTTGTTGGTTTTTCTTTATTAAAAAAATACCAAAATAACCTGGTCAGCTAATCAGTCATATTTGTAAGAACGTAAATAAATAAGTCTTATCTAAATCTATGCAGGAAAATTAATGTTGAATAAACATTAACAGTAAATTAATGCAACGTTTTTGCTCTAATCAATAGTATAATAAAGTTAATTAGAAATTCGAATTCTTTAGCTTTATGAGTATAGAGCAATAATTACTAAAGAAACTATAAAAAAGTATGTATGCTTAAATTATATAATAGCGAACACTTAACTTAATATTTATTCTATCATTCTTTTGTAATAATTATAGATATTATCAATGAAACAATTTCATCTACATTCAATTATTTTTATCTTGAAATTGAAGAAAGTTTAATTGAATTCGATTTTTATTTATTAGAAGTAAGATCCATGAAATCTCGGGAGAAACAGTTATCTTTTTAGAAATTCTTTAAAAATTGTTACGCAATTAATATAAGACGAAGAAGTGTTGATGAAAATAATAACACCATTTTAATAATTTCGAACAGTCTAAAACATTTTACAATGTTATAGACAAGTGAACACGAGTGTTACAAACCCTATAAAAGTTGATTGATGTGGTGTACATAGGCGTGAAGTACATGCTATAATAAGAAGTCATGTAATTGAATATGGCGACACGGGTACAACCCATATACAAGCAAACTGGGTTTAAACGATTGACTCTTCTCCCTAAATAAGAGGGTTAAGATAGTACCTAAAAAAAGGGTTGCTACGTACCCATATGCACCCGACTACCCTTTCATACCAAGTCCTCCTTTATTAATTCGTTACCACGTCACAACGTCACTAACTTTCAGGCCTTCAAAAAAGACGTCAGTCAAAAAAAAAGAAGTCATACCATTCATCTAAGACATAGGGGTGCCATCACGCACCTCAAGACAAAAAAAAATCAAGATCTTTTTATTTCTTTATTATAAAAGAAGGGAAAAAATAAGGTCAACTTATACGGATATATATATATATATAATTTTTTGAGGTTCAAAAGTTCACTTATTGTAATGGAACCTTATGGTGGTTATGAGGGGATGTGGAGGGGGTAATGTGACTGCAAGATGGCCGTCGTCTCTAGAGGTCCTCCGCAGCTGTAGCCCTTCATTGGCATCCCTCTATTGTCAAGAGATAATCCTTTAGGGAGTTTCTAACACACTGACACCACATATGGTGAAGTGAACCAACTACGTGTTTTTTTGTGGTGGTGTGCGTATGTATGTCTGTATGTTGGGGGGTCCTGTGCAAAAGTCTTTTGTTGGGAAAGTTCCCTTAAGGGCATTTAGTGCGAGAGTAAGGGGAGGTTGTAGGCCCTCTGGTATTATTGTGTATTGGTAGGGCAGTATCTTTTATTCACTATTCTGATCTCTCCCTTTTTGTAGTCTCCTTTTACCTCCCTAAACTATACATATATATTTTTGACTACAGAGTCACTCTTGCGGTTATACCTTTATCTCCCCTCTGAATATAAACAACTATTAGTTTATGTGTAAGAATTAATTCAGCTAAATATAGGACTTTAAGATAAATAGATCTGTTTATTGTAAAACAAAGATAACAAAATACAGTTCAATTTTATAACTATACTAGTTCAAATATATAGTAACCAATAGGTACTGTCAAAACCTGGTCAGTAATGATTACAGTGATTTGATTAATACTAAACTAATAAAGTAACTGGAAATCTGTATGGTCAACGAATAAAATAAATATAAACCGTAATAAACATTTGTTTAGAGGTTTATATGTCAGGATCTTCAGGAGTTCACTGTGACAATTGTTAATAAAACTCATCATGAAACTCTCCCTTAGTGAAATGATGTAGCTAGAAACGGTTTGAAACTTTTTAGTGAACACTTTATGTCGTATCTACTCAAAACGCTGTTGGGAAAGGAACAATAAAACTTATTCAAAACAAACGGTTTTAGATCACATTAAAAGGGCTTTAAAAAGGCTTTCACGTTTGATAGGTGATGTCATCTTGGATTTCTTGGATATCCGTCATGTTAGTTCCACGTAATGTTGGGTGGGTTATACGGCGCTTCACTTCGTATTTTTGGAAACATCTTCATGCATGTACATGTACTTGTACATATTGATATACGAGAGAGGATAGCAAGCTCCCTTTGTCTCTCTCTTAGATAAACATGTACATCTGAAGGTGCTTCCAGAAAATCCGTCCAACTTGACGCGGATATTACCGGAAGTCATAGAAATCCTCTTTAAAAGGGCTTTGTTGAAGTATTATTAACTAATCAAGCTTTAATTGCCACTAATACTCCAGGAGATAGCAAGCAAAAAAAGTTAGACCATCAACAAGCTAGAATTTTGTGTACGAGTTCATTTTTTGGTGTCCTCCAGTCCTCCAAGGGTATGTGGTCGGCAAAGTTCGTCTGTGGGATTTAAGCTCAAAATACGCTTATGGCAAAACTATGCCCTACAGACGAACTTTGCCGATCGCATATTCTTGAAGTACACCAATAAATTAACTCATTACGAAACAAAACAACAAAATGACAGCGACAAGTCATTTAGTGATGATTAAATTTGGTATCATTTTGTGGAGCAACAGCTCGAAGAAGGCTTGATGGGTCTACTAAAGGGCTTAAAGAACTAATTATTTAATGGACAACAGGGGGTTATTGTGTCACTTTATCAGCTGTAAATACCTTAAAATTAACATACACAATTGGATAGACGCCATTTCACACTAACAGCTACACATTTCTTTAAATTTCCAAGTTGGTTGAGCACTGGTCGAGTGGCCTCGTGCTGCACTAGCAATGCGCCACTTGAGACATAATCAAATTTTAAATTACTACGACATGTCTTAAATAGTTGATATTTGTAGAGTCATCTTACAAGTAGTTCTAACAAAAGAAATTTATCAGGTTTCGCTATCTCTAAAACCTATATTTATCATATGCTTTTGTGTGATTCTATAATAAACATAATTTTTACTAATTGCAATTTTCTCTGACTAAACAAAAAATATGTGGAAACTCTCACGCATTAAAAGTGAAACTTAAGTTTGGATTTTATGCATTGATCTCTTTGCATTTGTTGACGATTTTATTATCTCAGGATTAAGAAATGGTTAAGTGAAATTTAAATGAAAAATTAAATATTTCCATAACATTTTAGCAAATAATGAAGAAAAACGGGAAAACAACATTTATACATGCATAATGTATATAATATACGCTTATATTATATACCAATTCTGTATATTGAACTTGAACAATCATCTACCTCCATGGTGTTATGGTTACCACTTATGCCTGCTGAATCAGAGATCGGTGGATCGAGACTCGTCCAAGTGAAAGATTTTTTGCAGGTAGATCAAAACCGGCAGTCGATTTAACTATAATAAATCTTTCACTTAAACGAGTCTCGAATCACAAACTTCGTTACATGCAATTCGTTTCATCCAAGCCAATTTACTCTATCACGCTTAATAAGAAGTTTCACTTCAATAAACCCAATCAAAATTAATTTTTAAATTTTATTTTATACTAAATTTTTGAAAAAAAAAAAATAAATAAATAAATTCAAACAGCCTTGGTTATAGCATTAATTATGTCATAACTAAAGTTTAATCAATAAAAACATTAAACATTATCTTAATCGTTCTTCGTTTTACTTGAAATTACCGTTGGTCAAAAGTAAAAATTGCTAACATGAATTAGCAGATTAACCAATGTGCTAAATCCAATTTAACACGCACTCTTTAATTATTATAATAACTGTTCAAGAGCTGAGCAATATATTTGAGTACCTCTTCATATCTAAAATCCCTATTATATTAGGAAATATGGCAGCGTGAATAAAGACGTCTATTTTTCACCAGGACACCCCAACCTCTCTGTCTATTGTTAGAATTCCTGACGTCATAATTTGATGTTTTATAAAAACCGACCCTTCGTGCTGTCTTTTCAAGTGTTTAGTAGAATTATTAAATTATGAAGTACGAACTTTTTCGATATTGCGATATTGACACTCACAGAAAAAGAATTTAGTTTATTATAAAGGCTGTATACACTAAAAGAATGTAGCTGTCTAAGCTATGGAACCCCTAGAAAGAAAGAAAAAATACTATTCATTTTAATTAAATAATTAATACGGTACAATTTCAGGGCTTTCTTAAATTAAAATGCGTATAGCTCACTACAGGATATATGTAATTCTATCATATCCGTGTCACACAAAACTTAATTTTAAAACTTCTTCATTAACTGTATCCATAATTTTTCTTCCTCTTCTTATTTCCTTCATAAACCATTTTTTGTTGAATATAGATTACAGGGTAGGAACATTCTATCATGGTACTAATATGATGATTTACTCCATACCTTTTCCGATATTTTCAGTTTTCTCTAAAACAAAATTTCTGTAAATAAAGACATAATAGCATGAAATGTGCGTAAAATTGACTGTCCATTCTTCTACCATGCACTTTATGATCGTAAAGAGTCTGTTAAAAGGTCAGAGCAATACAAAAAAATACCTTTAAAAGGGAAGACTTAGATGAAGGTTTACATGTTGACGTTACTGTGAAGTCGGTACGGGGTGCTGACAAAGAGATCCCGTGGGGGTTTGGCTCAAGGCTCACAATCGACTCTACTGCTCTTCATTGTCTGCTTGTATTTACTTGCGGGGACTCTACTAAGGTTTCAGCTTGCTATTCAAATCCTTCAGACCCTTGCCTGTAGCAGTCTATAAGTAATCCCTCGTCAGTCTGCCTCAGAACCTAGTCCAGGCATCTCTCTCACCTGTGTTTGGGGCAATTAGGAAGTACACGCCCTCAGATTCCCTTTAACAATTGCGCACCCTCCGAAAAGAACTCTATTTTGAAAATAATTTAAAAGGTAGAGTTTTTAAAAAGACCAAATAGGAAAGGATTGACATAACTATTTATATATTTTAATATTATATGTAATTGTTTCAAAAGTAGACTTGAAAGAATACCAAATAAATAAAATCATGCTAATAACTACACATAAATTATTGTAATTATATTCTCTATTCTATAGCATTTAGTATGGTAATTTTGTATATTACTTTAACTTAAAATTATAAAATTATATTAATAATAATTCCTAATACATAATGATTTTCTTCAAACAGATATTATCACCAAAGAGTAAATTTGTAAAAAAAAATAAATAAGAACTGAATAACTTTATCTAAAGATAAATTAATTTTTACAATTTAATTTATTAGTGGGATACATTTATGATCACTTGAGGAAATCTAAATTGTACGTACATTCCAACAATTCTAAAGCATTGCTTGAATAGCTTATCAAATTGTTCAGATAAGTGGATTCCCTCTGCGCAAAATATAGTATTTTGTTCATACATTTAAGTTTCTGAATATGATTTCTTCGATTCTTAAATATGATCGATTAGAAAAATTCATTTTATTTAGAAATATTACACTTTTTCAAAAGGTGTACAGAAGATAAATGAAAGAAAATAATCTACATTTTGATAAATTTCGAGGAAGGTAATTTCTTGGCATTTTTTAGTTTGGTTTAGATTAAGTAACCTAGTTGTGTATAGTTTATTTGCGATAAGGTAAATAGAGTAATATAATAATGATTTATTTCAAATTGATTACATAATGTCCTCTGATTAAATCTATAATGAACAATATACCCAAATAATATTCGCTGAACTTTAGAATGCAAACACTTTTTTTTTTTAAAAAAAAGATCATTTTTTCACTTAGATACTTATAATTATAAGTACCAATTATTCTCAGTTAAAAATATAAAAGGAAAGGTTGAAAAGAAGATCTCAAATTACTTTTCGGTAATGTCAAATTACCGACTTAAGAGGGAGTAAAAAGGAAACATTTTGGCGTGTCGGTATGTTTGTCGTCTAGTTAAAGGTAAGGTTTATTATGCTCCTTTAGAAAGTATTTGTGTCAATGTGAATAAGCTTCAACTCGGCATTGTGTCCAAACCTATATTGTCCTCCTCTACTTAAAGACATGATAAACGATTCTGACCGCGAAAAAGTGGTGACAATTTTTTTTGTGGGTTACAATAAAGTAAAGTATCTTTTCCTTTGTACTTGCGATATTGTTAAGAGAATAATTTACTCCTACAAAAAATACTCCTTTAAATAGACTGACAACCAAAAGGCTTTTTGTCAAAAAAGGACTATTTTTAAGGATACCAAAAATGTCCGTATGAAGTCGAAATTCTAAATTATATGGTATCCGTCTAACGAGTAAATACTTAGGCGAATAAGCATAAATATTTGAGGGAAGGTAATGAGAGAGTAGGAGTAGCTTATTGCTATACCGCATTAGCCTATCATGCTGGAGGTCATGAATTCAATTCCCGACTCAAGTTAGAGCTCCACGCTAGGTTATACCCCAGGATCAAATTGGATTGGTTTAAAAACTTCAATTAAAATTCTTAGTCTACAGGAGTATCTAGACATCATATACCTTTTACTATTTTTAAATTATAAAGTATACGGTATCTATCTAATGAGTAAATACTTAAGCGAATAAGTATACATATTTGAGGGAAGATAATGTTAAGAGATTTGGGGTAGCTAATTGCTACCGCATTAGCCTATCATGCTGGAGGTCTTGGATTTGCTTCCCAACTCCAGTTAGGGCCCCAGGTCCCACGCTAGGTTATCATGTCACCTAGGATCAAATTGGATTGGTTTAAAAAACTATTTGGGGGGCTTTGTTTCCTGACGGGTTAAGTCCTCTTCTGAATCAACCACCCTACTGATCAAATTCGTTTATTCCCTGAAACGCTTCTAAGACAGGAGCACTGGAAATACACAAAGTTTCAAGAAACATTTGTTTCACACCTGGATCCTTTGACCATCCTTAGGAAAATAATACTTTTTACAACTTGCCCTCAGAGTAGTACCAGATTACTTTCTTGGTCTTCTACGCTGAGTAGGGGTTGACTTCCCATTCAGTAAGATAAAATCCTTTTGCCTTTCATAAGAAGATTCCCGGTAGAAAGAGCAAACCTTGTTCCTGTCATCATCTGAGAATATATGAATGCATTTATGACAGTAATTGGAGCAGATTTAGGCAACTTTGCAGACATCCTTGCACTCAGGCTTTGAAGTTTTTCACCTCTTTCTCAAGTGGCTTTTATCACTTTCGTCCTCCGTGCAGTTGTGGTCATTGTTTTCAATGACTTCTTCAAATAAAATAGGCTTATAAATAAATAATAATAATTTGACTTAATCATTGTTGTTGTCAGGTAAAATCAACTAAGTCCACACTAGTAACATCGATTCTACTGGAGAAACTGAATAAGTCCACTGGTGGACTAAGGTGATTTCACCTGATAAACAATTATACAAAATGGGACTTGTGAAAACTAAAAATATTAGATAACCTGTTAAATATAACCTTCTGGACTAAATTACTTACACTGTAAGATAGAGTAAAAAAAATGTGAACTAGTGATGTAAATATCTCGAAATGACAAAAAATGGACTTAGCCGGTTTCTCTTGTATGCCGACGATATATATATATATATATATATATCTATGAAAAGTTATCTAAATGAAAAGCATTATACGTGTGTATTGTATATTCTTATACTCCCCCTTTTTAGTTTAGACCTAAAACTTGCTAGGTCCTGACACATTTATGTGGTTATACTCAGGGCTCGATTTCAGGTGGAACGGCGTTCCGGGACCTCTCTCTCTGATAAATAAAAAATAAAATTATTGGCACTAAGATTTTTTTAAAATCCTTAGTTAAAATTTTTTTTGTCAGTGAGTGACTACAAATTTTATTAAGGACATCATGTATTAAACTGACACCATTGTATTTTTTTGGGGGCAAATATTTTTTTTTCCGAATACAAAAAATATCTCTTTTGTTGAGATTATACTACTAAATTATGATAACCTGAAACAACAAAGGTTTTTTTAATGGCAGGGATCGTATTAAATAAGTACTTTGCAGAGACGCTGTGCTAAAACTCTCCCGGAGCTAGTGAGACAGGAAATGTTTTGTTGATTTAATTATTCGTATAAACCTAACTATCTATTTATTTATTGAGAGTATTATAACAACACGTGACATGCTAATCAAGAAATTGTTTATAAAAAATACTTCTTAAAATAAGTTTACGCACGAAATACCCACCTGACTGCAGTGTAGGTTTACGTGTAAAACTGCTGAAAATGCTGTTTTTGAACGTTTATTTTTAAAAAATTTCCCGGGGGAGGACCCCCGGACCCCCCTTTTAAAGGGGGGGGGGGAATTTCTAGAAATCGAGCACTGGTTATACTAAACCAGCAATTTAGCTCCCCCCGAAATTTTTCTCTAGCTACGCCCCTGAAACACTATATAGTGTGGCCTACGGACCCCCGCTGTGTGCTGACTAGCACACACTCGACCTGCTTATTATAATAACAAACACATATTATGTTTGTTCCAACCCCGTTATGTGTAGCGGTACTTTGCATTTGCATCGTCCCGTGGATTTTTGGATCGTACAAAACTCGTTTAGGACAGTTGACTATAATTCGTACTGTATAAAAACAAACAAAACAGGAAACCTAACAGTTGTTATTCGTGAAATTTGACATTACTGCGTATGCCATATACAAACTAGAAATGGGTATTGTCTTAGCACCCGACTATACTGACTTCGGCAATACTCGGAAGTTCCGACTTTAAACGAAGCTAAGCTTTCAGTTTCTCATGATTTTTACATAAAATGTAAAAAATAAATTGATCGTAATTATAGTCTTCACGTCGTAAGGAATTACTTCATATGACTTAACCATCCGTATTATAATTTTACACTGCAATTGGTCGTTCAAGTTAACAATATTGGTATTGCTAACTTGATAATGTATAATAATAAATTTAGATTACTGTTATATTATTATTAGTATTATCTACAATGAATTATAATTATTTTATCATACTAAGAAAACTATTAAAACTATCCAGCCTAATAATTGAATATAGTGAATTTCAAGGACAGGCATTATGTTTGATTAAATATTTTAGTTTTGAAAATACAAAAATATTAAACTATTTAATTATTAGGTGAATTCTAATAGTTATACATTACCAAATCTATATATAAGAGATCCACTGTACATACAAGCAGAGTATTTTGTATTTTAACCTATTATCGAAATTGTTTTGCAGGAAAATGTCAGCAAATAAATTAATCAAGCAAACCCTCATGAACAATTGTAAGTTATATTTAAGAAGCAGATTCAGTTTTCAAATTCCAGGACAGATAAGACGTAATTTAAGCAACTCGGGAGATCAGCATGTTGTAAAATCTCCCTACCCAGATGTCACTCTTCCTAACACATCTCTGCAGAGATATATCTGGCAAAACATCAGTAAATGGCCTCATCATATCGCCGTTGTAAGTTTAAATTATTATTTTATTTTCTTACACATGTATAATTTGTTCTTTTTTTATAATATTATTACTATTAACTACACATATGTTTAATAATGCCCTTTCTGAGGCGCCCGGATTACGTGATACAACCTTGTACATTCATTACTTACTATTACGTTAAAGTAACCAAATTTATGTCGTTCCTTATAATCGAGTGTCTTTTTACTCTCTTTTATATAATTTGATAAAGTGTGTCCCACGATAGAGTACTAAATAGAAAAAAATTTCTTTGTGCGGTTTTCGAGAAAAAGTTATTCTTTGTGAAACTTCCTCCTGTTCTCACAAAAAAAGTATACCTATAATTTTCTTGCTTTTTTTCTAGAGGGTGTTCAATTTTTTAAAAATTTAAAAACTGACCAAGTTCAAACTACTAATAGTAGTACAAGCTATTATTGTTGTTGTCGGCGGTATCAAAATATACATTTTGTTGTCGGCGGAATCGAAATATAAATGCAAAAAATATAAATATTAAATTTTGTTTATTGTTTGAAATGTTAAAGCTCAGTTTAGTTCACAAACTATACAATTACTTATACAGGTCATTGCCATTAACTATCGCTTTAGCACGTTAAAAATGTTTGTAGAGAATTTATGAATAGCGTCAAAATTTGCCCAGATAATTGCAATACATTTGAATGATCTTTTCTTTAATTTGTTTGCTTCAAAGCTTACCGAAGGTAACTGACACTAAGTAGTCGTTCTGAAGGACGAACATTTTTTATGTCGTTTTCAAAAATTTTAAGACAGAAATCCGATTGACATCAGGGTTCCGATACTATTGGTCTGTCACTCAATTTTTGCCATCCATCATATCTTAAAAACAACCCGTCCGATTTTTATAATTAAATAGTTCATTAGCCAATACTATAAAATGCCTTCATGTAAAAAATCAAATCAATTTTGACATTTAAAAAACGGGCGGAAAATAAAATAAATTTGACAATTATAGCTAGGTTGTAAAAGCATAAAACCACCAAGAAAACGAAAACAGGGAAGAAGGACCAGGAAAAGGGGAAGGAAGCTATGTGCCTCACTAATTGGCAGACTATTTTCAACGCTGTTAACATTTTTGTGACAGTTGTTTTCAAATTAGGTGTAAATATTCCAATTATTTATTTCTTAAACACGGTTTCCGACCGTTCTTATAAATTAAACTCTTTTTTGTAGTCAAATTTAATTTTCTTAGAAAAAGCAGGCTTTTGAGTTATTAATGAAAATAAATCTGATTCCACTGATAATTTAAATATGTTTAGTAACAAATTAATTAAATAAGATTATATTGGATTGAAATTTGGTATCACTTTGTAAACGATAAAATTTTATTCGTGTTTTTGGACCGATTTTGTCTCCAGTGTTTAACACAGAGGGTGACCAAAAATGTTTACTATATCAATATAATAATTAGTTTTCAAACAGATTCATAATGAATGTTTTTTTTATTACTTAGGAATGCGCTCTCACGGGGAAAAAATATACATACGAAGAGCTTCATTCAAAAAGTAGAAAATTTGGTTCATCACTTAAAAAAATTGGTCTTAATACTGGTGATTCGGTAGCGATTATTCTGCCAAATATACCCGAATATCCGGTTGCTTATCTTGGCCTGCTCGAATCTGGATTGGCACCAACAACTATAAATCCTAATTTAACTATAGGTATTATTTTAATTAATTTAAATATGTTTTATTCATTGATTTAATGTTCTGCCGATTTCTGACTGATAGGGTCATTTACGCCCCTAAAATAAAATAAATTGTTTTATCTTATTTTATTTAGATCTCTTGATATCCTTACGACGGAGAATTCACAAAATTTTCAAAAGAAACGAACAAACATATCCTACTAGTACACCCCAAGTTTAAGATATTCAACGGAGAACAAACATAAATAATATGAATAAAAGAAAATAAACTTAATTTTGATAAAATAAATTGATAATTTACAATAATATGATATAACCCCATTCAAATAATATTACTTACTTATTCCTGGCCTCTTCTATACTTTGCGGTGTAGAGGCTGAACAAAGTTTTCGCCACCGTGCTCTAACTGTAGCCTACTTCTTGTTTGGTTGTCCTGGTTGGGTCTACTCCCCTTTTTTGGAATGCGGGGATCAAAGTGCCGGTTCATTTTGTTCGTGGTCTGCCTCGTTGTGGTCATGGCCGTCTTCCCTCAGTCCTTGCTTCCAACATCAGTTTTGGACACCTGTGCACCTGCATTCTGATGACCACGTGACCAAACCACCTCATCTTGTCAATTCTCTCGGCAAGTGGTTTGACCTGTAGATTTGTCCGGATGGTCTAATTCCTGGCATGATCTCTTTTGGTCTTGCCAGCTGCCCGTCTCAGGTAGCTCATCTCTGTCGCCTGAACTCTGCTGTTCATGCTGGCTGTAAGTGCCCAGGTTTACCCATTGGTAAATGTTGGCACGTAGGTGGAGTTATAGACCACCATCTTAGTTTTGGTTGAGATTTCTCTTTTCCAAAAAGGCTCTGTTTAAAGCGGAGTACCGCCTACCAGAGGATCGCAGTTGTTGCGATCCTTGTCCGGTTTACCATCCTCTCTCAGCACTGCTCCAAGGTATTTGAACTCCTCTACTTGCTTTAGTGCGACATTCCAAATCCTTATAGAGTGCTGGACTTGTTCTTTGCTTATGACTTATGACTTATGACATGACCATTGTCTCTGTTTTTGCTGTATTGATGAGTAGTCCTCTTCTGCGTTCCAAACATTTACGTTGTGCTGCAGTCTCTCTTCTGAGTTTGCAATAAGGACCACATCATAAGCATAAGCCAAAACTGACAGCTGTACTGTGTTCATACGGCAGTTCCCTACCTTGAGTGGACGTAAAGCTGGCTTAGATTCTTCAATGATGTCGTCCAGAAGCACAATAAAAATTTAAAGGCTAATTATGTCCCCTTGTCTTGAGGTGTGATGAGAAACTCTTCTGATGAAGAGTTTTCCGTTCTGACATAGTTTTTACAACATTTGTAGAAACTTTAAATCCTCTTTAAAAGTGGTTTTTCGACTCCACGCTTTTTGAGAACCTTCCACAAATCTGGCCACTGTACACTCTCAAAAACTTTTTCTAGGTCTATGAACCTAACTTGTATTTCCTTTCCACATCCCAGAGCTTTTTCAAATAATTGAAAAAATAAGATCTTGGGTCCCACGATTAGCTCTAAAGCCACAATGCTCAACTTCTCATAAATTCCACCTGTGGAGTAAGTGTTGGGTTAAAATCCTTGAGTATATTTTTCCGGGTATGCTCAGTAAAGCTATTCCTCGATGGTTTTGACAGACTCGGTTATCGCCCTTTTTAAAGATTGGGATTATGATATGACTGCGACTTCCCAGTCTTTTGGTATTTTATTTTGCCTCCATGCCAAATTGATCACATGTAGCAATAGGTTTATGCTAGCTTCTCCCATATATTTCAGTATTTCTGGAGCTACTACGTCATGTCTGACTGCATTTCCCATTGTCCATATTTCCTTCACCGTTTCTCCTGCGTTTTCCTCTATCTTAGTCTCCTCGGTCTCTATTAATAGCGTCGAATCTGTGTTATTATTACGTTTAGTAATTCAGAGAAATACTCTCGCCAGCGTGCCATTATATCTTTTTCCCCTCTAAAAATTTCTTCTTTTTTACTAAGAACAAATGTTATAGGACACTCCTTCTGTTTTCTCATCTTCTTTAACACTTTATAAAAAAAGTTTAAGTAATTTTTAAGTAATTTTTCTTGTTAGCTCTCTTATAAAAATTTGTCAAACTCCTCCCAGTTCTTCCGTTTTGCTTCCCTTACCATATTATTTACTTTACTTTTCTTCTTTGATCTTTATATTCTTGGTAGGTCTCATCCGTCCTATTCCAAAGATATGATTTCCATCTCTCTTTCTTTTCTTCGATTTCTTCCTTGATTACTTCATCCCATACCCACTTGCTAGCTTTCACATTCCTTCATCCCCATTTTAGTTTGTCACAGACTTCTTCAGCAGCAGATAAGATTACTTCTTTGAAGATAGCCCAGGTCCCCTCCAAATCTCCAGGGTTTGCTTGATCTCCCAGTGTGCTAGATTTCAAGGTTACTAGGTCGCTAAACCTCTTCTGGCTCTCTGGAGTTTTTAGTTCGGAGATCTTTATCCTCTTCCGTATATTCATTATTCATTCTCTTGCATTGTTTCTATTTGTTCTGGGTGAGGAGATTGCTCTGCAGAGAATCACAAGCTACTGATCGCTTCCAATCTCCAGTCCCCTCATGACTCTTGCATTACTGCACCTTGGTACCTCCATCCTCTTTACAATCTATAATCTGAGATTGATTTCTCATTTCTGGAAGGTTGTAATCTCGTGAATTTGTGGACGTCTTTGAGAGGGAACATAGTATTCGTTATTGCCATATTGTTGGCTCGTTATTGCCATATCTTATTGACAGTCCGGTTAATCTTCTTTTTATCTGATATTTAGGATTTACAAGGGATTGGCCCATAGCCTCCGAGCTTGGTAGAGGGCCTGCCTTTAAAGTTTCCTAGCAAACACCCCCGTAGCTTCTGGTATCCCTACTTCCTGAGACTGTAGCAGAGATGTTGTTTTGCTTAACTCAGGTTAGATCCCTCCTCCTTTCTCATCCGGGCTTGGGACCGGCAACGGCGGAGTTTCATTCAAATATTAGAGAGTCCAAATTATAGCTGCACGATATAGCGTCGGTGTAACATTTCTTTTACCTTCTTTTATAAAGTGTCCTAATGGCAAAAATAGCGAAATAGGTTGGTTTTTTTCTTAGATATGTCTGAAATAGAAAATTAACGTATATATACCAATGTATATAACTTTAAAGGTATGGATCGAAGTATGTTTAAGTAATGATTACTTTAGTTTCTTTGAATAATAGGAAAATCATATTTGTATGACATTTACTACCAAAAAAACTATGCCCTATTCACATATACTTCTATTATAAATTTACATTTTTAAATTGAATTTTTAATTTAATAATTTGTATTAATCCTTGCCATTTTATAATTAACGTTTAACTGACTCTCCCCTATTTTTTAGACGAATTTATGTATCAACTGGAGCAAGTAGAGGTAAAATGTGTTGTGTGTCACCCGACAAATATCAAAAGCCTCTTTCAAGTGAAACAAAAAATGAGAAAAGATTTTAAAATAATATCAACCAATCATTTTGACGGAAGTACTCCAGCTAACAATGCAATACTATTTGAGGAGTTAATAAGTAATTCTTATGATTTATTTGAGAGTTACAATGCTGATATGAACGAGATAGCAATTACAACATTTTCAAGCGGAACTACAGGATTACCTAAAGCAACTTGTCTTACACATAATGCTTTAACAGCAGGTATAGCTCAGACATCAAGTCCTTGCATTCAACGAATTTTCGAAACTCATGGTAAATAATAATATATTTGTCCTTTTTCTTGCTGAACCCGCAGTACTTTTATGTGTGCAAAGTTTAATCTAGTTTCTTTTTAGAAAGTTGAACATTTTAAATAACACTTATTGTGGAAGCAGGTTATAAAATATCTTGCTTTCGAGCCTACCGAAGGAATTATTCTGAAGAACGCAACATTTTTATGTTAGATATAGGAACGTTTATAGAGGTCATATAAAGGAAACATAGTTATTTATGTAACTAGGCAGCAAAATCGAATTTTGCTGACATGTTTTTAAGTTTTAGTTCAGAGCCGAGGGCGAGGATAGGCTAAACAAATTTACTGCAGAGGCGAAGCAGAGGCAGGAAAATGTAAATTACCTGCTAAGGTGTAACCGAAGCAGGTAATCTTTAAACGAGTCAGAAATGTTTTCTTTGCTGCATAGTTACATACAATATTTTATCTACCAACGGCAGAAAAATTACACTAATTATTATATTCCCTTTTTAATATATAACAGATTTAATGAAATTAAAGTTGTAAAAAAACGAAAGTTTTAGTCATCAAGAAAACAAAACAAAGGCAAAACGAATTCAGGGTTGCCACGTTTTTAATGACTGTTTTTTATCTAAATTTTTAGCGATTTTTTTAGTAATAATTATGAAATAATAAAATTTGTTTTATTACTATAATTATTGGTTATTTTCAAAAAAGATATAAATATTAAGCAGAATATTACACTTAAATATATAAAAAATGAACTATGTAGGAGTGTTTATAACCTGCGATGTAGTAACTTTTTTGTAGTAAAATTTTCTTAAAATGTTACTGCCTGTTTGTTTTTTGGCTGACACTTTGATATTTTGCTGACACTTTATTATTTTTGCTGCGTGTTTTTTTGAATTGTTACAAAAGAATCAAGAAAAAATACATTTTGCAGATTGAAAACAGTACAACAATGCTTAATTTTGCTGCCGTGAGTTGATAAAATAAATTGTCTCTCCACGAAAGCAGCTTTCAGCCTTCATAAGGCCATCATCAGTGCCTAAGACCAAACAATAAAAAATTAATAAATGCTAAATTTGCAGACGGCTAAAATCATGGGACCATCTGTGGGCCACTTTCGACAAACAATCCAAATTTCTTATGATGAGTACCTACTATTAAATATTTATGTGGAAAAAATCCGCAAATATTACTATAAATGGTTCTTATCCTCGATGAAAAGTTAATGCAACCATAACATAATGTATAATAGATAAAAGTTATGGCTTCTTATAAACTAGTTTAATATTTGCTGATAAAATAATGCTAATATAATAAATTAGTAAAAACAATAATTTTATATGTTTATCTTTAATCAGGAGATTATCAGGATGCTGTACCTGGAATATTACCTTTATTTCATATTTATGGTAAAGTAACAGTGATGCTTACAGCATTTTGTAAAGGAGCTAAATTTATTACTCTTCCAAAATTTGACAAGAAACACTTTCTTCATATGCTAATCAATAACAAGGTAAAATATATACACAATTTTTATTTATGCACCTAAGGAATAAAGAAAGCCATTATTCCCTGAGCGAAAATGTTGGTTTCTTGAGGCGAAGCCGAAGGAACCATGGTCTCTAAATCCCGAGGCGAAGCCGAGGGAGATAATTATCGCGAAGGGAATTACAGCACTTTACTCCCGAGGTACATACAATATTTTTCTCCAGTAGGGAGAAAACGCATCTTCATCCATTGCACAGGTTTTATTAATTATATTAATAAATAACAATAATTGTTAGCACTTTTAATAGCAAAGAGATTCAATATTAAAAACAAATAAGAATTATTGCAATTAAACTCAATTTTAAGGTTATTTAGATGCAGGTTTAAACAATGATAAGAGCAAATTACAAATAAGGTCGAAAAAGCAGTGTCGCCAACCTGATTCCAACAACTTCACTACATAAGCCATTCATTCTCTACTATTTATAACATAATTTGTATGGCAATCCTGCTTTTCTCCCTGGTTTTAATTTTTCTCCCTACTTTAACTTTTTCTACCTACTTTTTGAGTTCAGGGAAGAAAAGACTTACTTAAGTCTCCTCTAAACTCATCCAAAATAATAACTTTTTCTCCCTACTGGGGACAAATTATTTTAATCTAAATACGCTTGTCTCTTTATACATAAAACTAATGATAATCATACTTTATATATAAACATAGATCATACTTTTAATAATCGCCAGTGTGATACATGTACATAGCCAATGTGATACAATGCTTTTGAATACGAATCGAATATCTACATGTGGTGATCTAGATTATGTATATATATAAAGATTATATCAAATCTAATGGTATATTTACAGAATCTAATGCTCTACGTTGTTCCACCCACTGTATTTTACATGGGTAATGCTGAAGAAGTAACTAGCAAACATTTTAAAGGAGTAAGAGAAATATTAACAGCAGCAGCACCCTGCAAAACAACTGACATTGATAAGATAAGACATAAAGTAACTGATAAAGTTCTCTTTTCACAAGGTAAAATATATTAAATTTGTATTTAACTTTACATTCAACTATAATATTATACTTACTTATACATTGTGCCTTTTAGCATATAAAAAGTGTGTCCAAAGATATCCAAAAGGAATTTTTTGTTTGGTTTTCAAAAAAAAAAATCAATTTTTTTTATAAAAACTCCTGCTTATTTTTTAACCTATAAAAATTATAATATTTTCTTAAAGTTCAATTTCTTAAAAACTTAAAAAAAAAAAATTACCATGTGTTAACTATTCTTATTTACTATTTAAATTTAATAAAAATCAACAAGGGGGAAAAAAATAGTTCACAAAGCATTTTCATAATATACAAAAAATTTAAATCTCTGTCGTGGTTTATACCGTAATATCTAGATTTATAATTAACTGGCTTATCAATTTTAAAAAAAATTTTGCGACGTTATACTTTTGACTAAACACAAACCTTTTTGATTTTTGCCACTAAAAATATCTAGATCACATTATTCGTCAAGATAACTTCGACCCATTTCCTCATTGAATTGCCTTTTTCCATTTGCACTCTTTTCTATGGTTTCCCATTCTTACCAGGCAATTTTGCATCCTTGCATAATTTCCTTGCATTCATTTAATCATTTAAGTTATAGTCCAGTCAATAAGTAAAAATTCCTTACAAAAGGCCGGGTATCTACAATTATAGGATTGTAGGAAATTTATCTGATGTCAGCTGATAAGGATAAGTATAATGTGATATTTTCTTACGAAATTTAATATTTTAATACAGTTTTCTTTATGAATACATTTGTACTTTAGTGTTTGTTGTTAACCGAATTAATTATATCTAAAGGCAGTTACGTTTTTAATAGCATGAAATAGTTCCAGTTCCTATATAACCAAAAGTAATCTTATAGAAAACAAAATCGTCTTCTAAAGAAATCACATTAGATTTCTCTCTTAAATATTTGATATTTTGACATATTTGACATTTAGATAATAAAACAATCAAACAAAGCACGTGACGAGTAAAGGTTTTGTTGACAAGCGTCCGTGGGCATGTAAGGACAAGGAATTGACCAATAAGACAAGGACCAGTGACCACGTGATCGTGCTGTTGTCACTTTAGTTCGGATTGAGCTCGCTTGAGAGGTTTGGTATATGGGTGTCGCATAATGAACCACTTTTCAAATCGCATTGCTCCCTCTACCCCTTCCTTACTCTGAGGTTTCCTCCGTTTTTACTTTTTTAATCTGTCGCACAATTGTTTCGTTTTTATACTTGAATTAAAGTACTAATTAAGCAAAAGTTAAAGAGCGCAGACGGTTCAAAGTAATCTGGGGCTTTCTACGGGCTACTTTCGATTAACTATAAAAGCTTCATACAAATCAGATAAGTACTTTTGAAGTTATAGGTGTAAATTAATGTATGTTTGTGCACATGTGAAAGTGAAACAAATGAGCGCAGAAGGTTAAAACTTATATGGGACCAACAATGGGCTACTCATGACCTAAAATCCAAATTTCATTAAAATCGGATGTGCAGTTTTTAAGATACGTTGGTTCGCAAAAATTGAACGACAGACCGACCGACAGACTGACAGACAGACCGATAAACAGACGTGGAACCAAAAATAATCCCTGATGTCTGAAACGGATTTCTGTCTTGAAATATTTGAAATCGGAGACCTAAACATTTTAAGTTCCTCAAAACGATCACATAGCTTCCGTTACCTTCGGTAAACTCGGAAGCAAAACGGGGGAAACAATTAGACAAATTAGACAATAATGGCTTGTAAAAGTATAAAATCAATAAACTACGTGATAGAATGTGATAGGAAAGTACGAGAAAGCTATGTGCCATATCAATTGGCAGTCTATGTTTCTACGACTACAATTATCGAACTATAGAGCAGAATGAATGTATTGTATGATAAAGCACGACGATGACTTGAGTTAGTGCTCAGACTAAGTTCATTGGGGAGCGTTATCCATCAAAGCGTTTACGTACAACCCTCTCACAAAAATATTTTTAAATTTTAAAATTGGAATTTTAGGTCTTTGAGACAAAATTTTTTTACAATCACATTTTTTTAGTAAAACCAACAGCGGCACAGCTATAAAGTGTTAAAGATCACCAAATCTATTTAATTGCAAAACGTTTTACAAAGAGATAATAATTACTTTTGCTCTCCGATGCATAGGAACAGAGATATTGAGCAAAAACCGAAAAAAGAACGAAATAGTCTACGTTTTTACTTTTCCTCACTACTAATAGTTGGAAAAGTATTGTTTTCACCAAAACATTTGTTTTCGAGATTTCAACGGAATTATCCGTTTTAGGTGTTTTAAGACCTCCTGAGTGGTTTTCAGCATGACGTATGTATGTGTGTATGTGTGTTATCATCGTAGCGCCTAAGGTATTTAACCTAGAGAGTTGAAACTTGGCAGAAAAATCAGTCCTAACCTGTAGTTGTGCCGCCCGGAAAATCAACTTTTTCCGCCATCTTGAACCCAGTTTGCTGAGTCAGCAAACATTTAAAAAAATCGTAATAAATCGAAAATGGTCCTGATCGAGTTGAAATTTGGCTCGAATGTACCTATCTGTATGACAAACAAGCCCACTAAATTTCGATTTTGGCCGCCATTTTGAAGTTATACATTTTTTTAATTTTTAAACTTTGACGGTTAATAATGCTGAAAGTATAAATACGTTTTTGACATATAGCATTTCGTTGGAACCGGAAAAAATTAAGGAACAAATATAAAAAAACCCGATGAAATTCCATTAATTATTTTAAAAGTTATAAGCGAATATAATTATTTATTAGTGCAATAATTTTGATGACGTCAAAGTTTGTTTACATCTGTCAAAATACCGCCAAACTTCAAATAATTAAATAAAATATAGGTATTAAAAATAAGGTTTTTTTTAAGAATGATAATAAATCAGTTAGTTTAGAACGGTCACCCATCCAAGTACTGACCACGTCCAATGATGCTTCCTCCTGCTGCGAAGCAGCAGGAGAGGCCACTTTAGTGGCCTCTGAAGTGAGGAAAAGTTCCAAGGTACCCCGTACCCGATTTTTTCGATATATAACTCTGCTTACGCAAGGTTTTTGCAAACTTGGAGTTTTACTTGCAGCATTGATCCCAACAACATATCCAAACACTTTAGATACCTATCCTTTTGGGAATCCATATTTTTGTACTTATAGACTGGATTATTATTATTGAATCATATATGCTCATAATTAACCAATTTTAACTACAGTATTTATGTATTTCAAGGGTACGGTATGACAGAATCCACGACAATTGTAACAGTATATTCTCATGACGAAACTAGGCACTTAACTATACAGTTGGTAAACTCATACCCAATACATTGAGCAAAGTTATTGACAAAAATGGTACAGCTTTGCCCCCTTCTACTCAAGGAGAGCTTTGTTTCAAAGGACAACAGGTGAACAATGCCCATTATTTATTCTTATAAATTATTCTAGATCTTAAGATATTATAGGTTATTTTAATGTTATAATATAATATAAGTCTTGACCAAATGATTCGAAGAATATACCATGAAGTCTTATTCAAAACGCAAATGATAAGCCATCTGACACGATCGCTATACATTTTTTCTTACATATAATATAATAATAATAATACATGGTAGAATAGCCCGTGATGGGTTTCGGCCTGCCAAATGGTTTATAAAACTATATAATATGTAACGGACGGCACGGGATTGGTGAATCCCTTAATCAGCTGTAAAAATCATAGTATTTGCTTCCATAATCGGATGGACGCCAGTTTAACGAATGTATTCTCAAAGACACGGACATTAATCACACGAGAGTCAAATTAATTTAATAGAGTAATTTAGAATATTTAAATGTGCATGTAAAATAATTGGATTTGTGCAACTTTTGACATTTTTATTTTAATTTAAATTAAATTTGGCATTTTTATCAGTTCCAATCACCCTATTGTACTCTGTTGCATCATTAGATTTGAGGGCTATAAAACGGCTGAGCACGAACTGGACAACTTTTCTAACCATAAGGAAGGGTCAAAAAAGGGTCCACTAATCCCTGAGCACGAACTGGACAACTTTCAGCACCAGGTAGAGAGTGGCATGCGATAGCGTGTAAAGCCCCATTTATACGGTGATAGTTAACGCGATAGTTGCTGTCATGGTAGCAACTATCGCGGCAACTATCACCGTGTAGACGACGTGATAGATTCTCAATTTTCAACACGGCGCCTTGTTCACCATACTATTAGTTTCTATTGTTAAAGGCAGGGCCGGTCCTAGCATTATAGCCGCCTGCGAGCGGGTGACGCTCGGCCCCCCTCCCCCCCTCTTACCATATGCAATATTTGTTTGTTTATTTATTTATATTATATACATTAGATTATTATTGATCTATTATCTATTATTATTCATATTATCCGACGTCATTTATCAAAACGTTAAATTATCTGAACTGGCTTCATGGGGAAAAAATGAAAAGCCACCGCATAATTAATTATTAGAAAGAGCGTTTTTTGCTGTATAATTATATTTTTCACTATGTACTATAGATAAATAAACAAATATGCTTTTTGTTTAAATGTGGTTGATTATTTTACATATTTCCTTTTTTACTTTCTCATGTACCTAGTATATAAAGAGAAAGTAATGTGATGACTAGAAAATTCGATTTTGATGAATTTACACGTTTTGAGGGTTATTTTTAAAAAATATCTGTCTGTCGTCTGTAGTCTGTGCAGACTCGTGGAGCCTAAACTACTGGCGCGATTTTGATGAAATTTGGCATGTAGGTTCAGAAAAATCATACGCCTCATGTGGTGGCGAAATCGAGAATGAATTTTAGCTCTTAATTTAGAGGCGCTATCACCCAATAACTTTGAAAAAACGTGAAAAAATATTTTTTTTTAATGGCAATGAAATTAAAATAGTGGACAGTAGAAGAAACGATAAAACCAATACAATGCAAAAAAAAAAACAAAAACATATTAATTAATTAAAAAAAACTAGATATGAAATAAATAATGTTGAAATGAAATGTTTATGATCGTAGTACCTCGTAGTAAACTTTTGTATTTTCAGTTATAACAAAATCGGAGTAACAGTCGTTTCAGTGATAAAACCGTAGACAGTTTCGCTGACTATTTTTTACTATCGAGTCATAGGAAAAGTGCGATAGTTATAAAATGCGAAAGTTGTCCAGTTCGAGCTCGTCCCAAGGGGGCTGCTTCTAAAAAGTTGTCCAATTCGAGCTCGAGGATTAACCAGAGCAGGTAAAAGTTGTCCAATTCGTGCCCGCCCTTTAAAACATTATTAAAATTTTCGCCAACACTATGCTTTCAATATTTTTATATTGCATTCATAAAAAGAAGTTTCTTTTCTTTCTCTTCCAAGGATATATATTAATTAAATTGTTGAATACTTTGTGCAGATGATGAAAGAATATTTGAATAACCCTCAAGCTACAAAAGAGATTATTGATTCAGATGGTTGGCTCCATTCAGGTGATATCGGTTACTATGACAGCGATGGCTTATTTTTCGTAACAGACAGAAAAAAAGAAATGATCAAGGTTAAAGGTTATCAGGTAATAAAACAAATTGGAGATTATAAGTGGTTAAATTAAAAAAAAGAAATACTTATACTGGAAAATCTCAATAAATACTTTTAACTCTCAAACCTCATCGTTTATGGAAAACTACTCTACTCCTTTTCAAATCTTTAACTTGTCATTAATATTATGATATTTTTATACATATTATTGGAGTTATATGTGTATGACAAAAATATATGTGTATTGTAATGTTCTCTATACTTCATTTTTAACAACGAAGGATTAAAAAATCGTAGTTAAAAATTGAACCAATGAAAGTAAATAAAAAAAAGTCCAGTCATGCACCATTACTTAATGAGCGAAATATCAAAGAAATCTGCGTTTAGAATTTAGAAGGGTGAAAAAAAAAAAAAAAAAAAAAAAAAAAAAAAAATGGTACACAGGGGAACGGGATACAAAAGTCAAAATAGTATACACCATTCAAGGTACATGTCGTTGGAAAGCTCTTTAAGAGTACAGTAATTGTTGTTATGTACACTTTTGTCATATTTTCACATAAGAGGGGGGTAAAATGGAAAGAAACACTTTTTATGCTATTTTTGAGCCTAAATTGTCAAAATTTGACCCCTAAATGAACTTAAAAAAGTCTTTCCAACGAACTCATCCTTTCTTTTGATATAATTGACATTTTAAAATTTGTTTGAAATTTTTAAGTGCATCCTAAAGGGAGATATTGTCTGGAGTGACACTTGTATATTATACATACAAACATATATACATACATACATAAAATAGTGTTTAGTTATAGGAATCGATTCAGAATGGTCTAAAACAGATTTCCATTGAGAAAAGTTTCTAAAGTTCGCATTACAAAAATTTTGAAGCCATTGCAATAGCTTAATTTTCTTCGTAAATTCGCTAAAATTAGAGTAAATTACTGCCATAAACAGTATTTAACGTTCTAAAAAATACAACAATTTTTTTTATGATTCCACTCTATTATTTCCAAGCTATTGATTATATTTTTAGATTAAGAAACAATTTTCTTGTCTTTGTTTATTGTATTTGATATTCTGTGTATTCCGGTGATAAACTTGTTTCGGTGGATAAAGGTTCAACTTTGCACTCCCAAATTATAAAGCATCATCTTCAGCAGAGTTCATGAGACAGCTTAAGTTTATGGTATGACTGACGAACACACACATTGAAGTTGCTTCTAGTAATGGGAGTGAAACGGTGGTTTGGAAATATACCTATCGAAACCGAATTACTTGAAAAATGTTTCAACCAAGAAACCTACAAGAAACCTTTTTGGAATTTGGTCGATGGCCGATGGTACGGCCATCGAGATTATGGTTTCCATAATCTACCAGGCTACAAAGATAAAGAAACTGTTTAATAGATATAGCACTGGCAGTTAAATTTGATTATAATATAGAAATGTATTAAATATTCTAGGTAGCTCCAGCCGAAGTGGAAGGTGTTCTTCGTAGCCATCCTGGTATATCTGAAGCAGGAGTAGTTGGAATTCCCTGTGAAGAGTCTGGAGAGACACCAGTAGCCTTTGTACAACTAAAACCAGGTGTGAATTTATCCGATAAAGAAGTACTTAACTTCTTATCTACACATCTAGCCAGGTACAAGCTGGTCTCTTCAGTCAGATTCTTCTACTTCGGGTAAAATACTTCGTAAACAACTCAAGAATATGGTGTAAAACTACAATAGATGATATCTATATTTACATTACATATTGATAAATAAAACGTTAATTGTAAATATGTATGTACATTCTGTTTGATCTCCAAATTAAATCAACTCATGTTCCAAAAAATTAAGTGTACAATATAAAAATAAATAAATCCGATATAAAACCACTCAAGTATATAATCAATTTACAAGTGTAAGTCACACACTTCCACAAATAGTATTATAATTATAATAATATTTGGAATGCATCTTTGGGCTTAGAAACCTGTACTTACTAAATTGTAACTTGGTACGAATTATTAAATTACGAAATTAGCTGATAGCCTAATAAATACAGTACTTCTTTTAAATATTGTAATAATATCAACGAATAATGAATAATACTTCGAATACATAGTACAAATAATCAACTTATATAATATATATTCAAATACACTGATTTTAAATTTATTTATTTTATCATAAACCTTTTTGGATTTAGTTCAAACTCTACATAATATTATACAATAGACTAAGATCACATAAAATTATGCTAAGTATGTAATATCTATATTTAATTATAGCCTTCATTCAAAAAGAATACTTTTTCTGCAATGTAAATGTGCTTTGCTTGCTTTGTCGAGTCTATTACATTTATTTTATATTTTGTTTTTTTACATTTTTTACTATTTTGATAGTATTCACACTACGGAAAGATTAAATTTTAATTTAAATCAAATTATAATTATTATTAACTACGGGAAACAGACAGAGAAAAATACACTCCAGCGCCGGGATTTGAACCACGGGCCTCTATATTTCCAGTGTAGTGCTCTACCAACTAAGCTACGCAGGAGAATGATTTTCTCTGACGTTAATGATACCTTGTCCCGAATTTAAGCTTTCAATTTTCCACAAATTTGAGAAGTTAACATTAATGACATAGAACTAGACCGAGAAATAACGCTTATAATTATAAAGTACCCAATTAGTACCTGTACCTAGTACAATCAATTAGAAATTCATATTTTACGATTTTGGTAGTATTCATACTACGGAAAGATTAAATTTTAATTTAAATCAAATTATAATTATTATTAACTACGGGAAACAGGCAGAGAAAAATACACTCCAGCGCCGGGATTTGAACCACGGGCCTCTACATTTCCGTATCTTCTATATATATAACAGTCAACGTATGTGTGTATGTATATGTATGTATGTATATAATATATATTGTATATATATATATATGTTTGTTCTTTATACAAATCTACAGTTTTAGCCCGATTTTGATGAAAATTTGCACACTTGACCTTCAAAGCAAGGAGAAAATCAAGGTTTACATGAATTTTCGAAATTTAAATTTTGGTACACAGGGGTACGGGGTAAAGTAATGAATTAGGGGCCAAAGTAATGAATACCCTTCGTGATGCATATCGTTGAAATGCTCTTTAAGAGTACAGTAATTGTTGTTATGTTCACTTTTGTCATATTTTCATTTAGGAGGGGGGTAAAATGGAAAAATATAGATATATCTTATTTGTTTTTTATACAAATCTACAGTTTTAGTCCGATCTCGATGAAAATACCTTCAAAGCAAGGGGAAAATCAAGGTCTACATATACATATATACATATATATATATATATATATATATATATATATATATATATATATATATATATATATATATATATGAGGCTTCCGAATACGAAGGGCGAACTCAACAAATGGTGATTTTGAGAAAAATTTAAATTAATGTTTCAAAGCATTGGGCGAACTCAACAAAAAAGCATATTAACAGTCATAGCATTTTTACTTAAGGCGTTTACGTGAATATCCGGACACTTCTTGAGTCATGTTAGTTTTTAAAAATTGTACACACAATAAAAATTAATAATAGCAACAGTGATTTGCACAAACAACTTGTGAGAACAAACTAGAAAACAAAACTGGCGAGAATAGACACGCTGTCTGATAAGATTTAGGAATAAGAGAAGTGGGGGACTTGGGGAGTTAGATGTGGAGTTCGCCCTTCGTATCCGCCTAGTTATAGACGATTCAAACCTCTCCTACAAGTTTAAACCAGTAATTTTAAGTGGAATTAAAGGCGAACTCAACAAATGGTGATTTTGAGAAAAATTTAAATTAATGTTTCAAAGCATTGGGCGAACTCAACAAAAAAGCATATTAACAGTCATAGCATTTTTACTTAAGGCGTTTACGTGAATATCCGGACACTTCTTGAGTCATGTTAGTTTTTAAAAATTGTACACACAATAAAAATTAATAATAGCAACAGTGATTTGCACAAACAACTTGTGAGAACAAACTAGAAAACAAAACTGGCGAGAATAGACACGCTGTCTGATAAGATTTAGGAATAAGAGAAGTGGGGGACTTGGGGAGTTAGATGTGGAGTTCGCCCTTCGTATCCGCCTAGTTATAGACGATTCAAACCTCTCCTACAAGTTTAAACCAGTAATTTTAAGTGGAATTAAAGGCGAACTCAACAAATGGTGATTTTGAGAAAAATTTAAATTAATGTTTCAAAGCATTGGGCGAACTCAACAAAAAAGCATATTAACAGTCATAGCATTTTTACTTAAGGCGTTTACGTGAATATCCGGACACTTCTTGAGTCATGTTAGTTTTTAAAAATTGTACACACAATAAAAATTAATAATAGCAACAGTGATTTGCACAAACAACTTGTGAGAACAAACTAGAAAACAAAACTGGCGAGAATAGACACGCTGTCTGATAAGATTTAGGAATAAGAGAAGTGGGGGACTTGGGGAGTTAGATGTGGAGTTCGCCCTTCGTATCCGCCTAGTTATAGACGATTCAAACCTCTCCTACAAGTTTAAACCAGTAATTTTAAGTGGAATTAAAGGCGAACTCAACAAAAAACTTTACAGGCTAAATCTTAGACCCTAAACGATGGTAAGGAAAAAAAAAAAAAAAAATGTTGTATGTTGAGTTCGCCCTTCGTATTCGGAACGCCTCATATATATATATATATATATATATATATATATATATATATATATATATATATATATATATATATATATATATATATATATATATATATATATATATATATATATATATATATATATATATATATATATATATATATATTTATCATATATATAAGGTCTGATTTTTTTACCAAGTTTTAGCTCTCTACCTTAAACACTGTGGGAGTAAATGCGTGACACAGTACAGACAGACATCCATCTAGAAACCACTCGAATGGTGTTAAAAACACCCAAAACGGACAATTCCGTTGAATTCTCGGTTTCGATTATTGTAACATTTTCTTTAAGTTAAGGAAAAGTAAAAAAAATAACATAACTTTTTATCCTTTCGTCATTTCTGATTTCTTTTGACAAATTGCGTGGGTTCCATGGAAATTTCTGACAATTGGAGTAAATGGCCAAAGAAAATGTAGCAAAACATGGCCCATTTTTTCGGGCTTTATTATAAAAATGTTTCTCTTTCCTCCGGCCCCAGAACGTAATTTTTAGGACCATTATAAAAAAAGGGTACTTCTTTAGATTGTTACTCCCCTGTTTTTTTGTTTTTTTTAAATATAAATTACTTTGACTAAATAACTATTGAGACAAAGGGATGCTTAGTCCATTGTACTTTGGGACAAAGGAATATCACACGTCTGATTTTATAAGGGGAGTAACAATCTAAAGAAGAACATTTCGTACACCATCTTTAGATTTCCTATTTTGATAAGTGAATATCGATGTAATTCTCTGAATCTTCAAAATAAATTTTCATACATGTTTTTATTTACGTTAATATAACATCACCACATGTTTTAGTTCCCACAAAATCTAAACTAAGAGGGATAATATATATTATCGTTTTACTTTCCATCATGACGAGGAGTACTGAAGGGGTACTATCTATCAACCATTTTCATTTCATAAGTTCATGAAATTATGTTCTGTAAGAACACTTTAAAAAGTGGTGTTTTTATTGGAATACTCTGTCGCTTTTGTGCATTATTGATTCTGTACCTTATCAATCGTATACATCGTCACACATATTAGAGTAGTCATATATTTAAACATTTTTTTGCGAGAACTGATTCTCGAGTCATTGGACTATACGAATGCTGTAAGAAATGCATATTAGTCTGTTGTAAGTAACGGAGATGACCTTGAGTCTGGATTCTAAATCAGAAGTTGCCACACCCTGCAAACTTATATATTTCTTCAATACTTCATACTTAATCCTGTTACTTCCTTCTTCTTTTCTTAGCCAGTGTTTTATGTTCTTCATTCTGTCATAACCTCCTTCTCAGCTATATATATAAGCTTCCTTAGAACCCATCTTTCTCTTTTTATTTTATTCTCGTGTCATCACATCACACAAGTCATTGTTTTGTTTTCTCTTAACTACGTGCCTAATTCAAAACCAATTATCTAATCAATTTTACTTTATGCTAATTTTAATAGTACATAACTTTGTCCAACATTATGTTTTGACAGGATATAAATTGGTATTTACTTTAAATTATAATTTAGAGTTTGAAAGGTAGCTCCCTAAAATTCTATTCTCTTCTTTCGTTTATACTTGGATATCTTCCAATACATTCTTTAACTTTATTTATTAGTTGGTAAAAGTAGGTGGTTCTTTTTGCCATGTTGATTCGACTATAGATATCATTTTATATGTATCCAAATGTCGTCAGGCAGACGGTAGAGGTTCGATAATGTTTGAAAACATCCAAGGTTAAATTGAAAAAGAACGAATTTTCTGGTCAATCACTATTCAATCAGTTTCTAACAATGCCAATCAGTTTCTAACAAAGTCAATCAGTTTCTATCAATGTAAATTAGCTTCTAACAATGTCAATCAGTTTCTAACAAAGTCAATCAGTTTCTATCAATGATAATCAGCTTCTAACAATGTCAATCAGTTTCAAACATCTATACTGTTGAATAAAAAGAGTACCATTAATTAAACCAGTTATTTCATAATTAAACAAAAGAAAAAAGGATGTATTATAAGGTGATAACGCCAAGGAGTTAAGTAAATCCTTAACTCTAATGAAGTGTGATATAACGAATTCAGTTTTAATAATTTAACGTTTATACGAACTCCGAATATATCTTGTCACTCCTGGAATTTTACTCTCGATAAAAATCTTTTTCGCGAATTATGCTATCTTCTATAACTATGAGTCTCATTCTCTTGTCTTATCTTTTTTATTCCAGATCGTAAAGGAATATCTTTATGGTAGCTATGCAAACTTCCATCAGTTGTTCCATCAGTGCTTGAATGTTTACTACATAATACACCAGTCTGTTAATCGGTGTCGACTTATAATACATGTACTGTTATTTTATAATTCGTTCCCTTTTTTTAAGTTCTGTATATAGCACTGTAAGACAGTTAGAGATAATAGGACACAATAGGCACAGTATACGTTCATTAATTATTGTTCTTAAAAATGTCTCAAAAAAGTAGACGGCGGAGTTCCTAAAGGCAATTGAAAGAGTTAACAAACAAAATCCAAAATTGCCAAAGTCATAACGCTATCAACAATCTTCAATATCCTAATTAAAATATTTTTACTGAATTGTTAACTTTCTACATGTACAAATTATATGCATAAAAAGTGTATATTACGACCATAATATGAAAAATAAGAAGTTCTGAAAACTGTTTCAAACCGAAAGTGTCTCCATGAGGAGTTTTCTCAACAATTTTGAAAACTATAAACTCCCAGACTATATAGTTATAGTTATGTCAGGTTATCGTATCTCTGCTTAGCATACTTACTGCGAATGTCTCAATTCCATTTTCAATTCAGTACCCGCTTTCATGCTATTTTTTCAAAACAGTTTCAACAACTATTTCATCTTGAGATGTTTCGACTCGTATGCAGAGTCATATTCAGTCAATTTTATTTACTAAACACACAAAATTTCATAAAATATTAAATCTTCAAAGAACCTAATCACATGATTTAAATTTGTAAGAAGTAGGAACTTGGTTACATCCAAATTAGTAAATTAATCATAATTATTGTATCAGTAAATATGATAGAACATCACTAGAAGATTTCTAATTTGATGTAATTTTTTGTGTTTAGAAAATAAAGTTGACTGAAGATGCCTCTGCATATAAGTTGAAACGTCTCAAGATGAAATAGTTTTTTTGCTTTATGATGACATTTGTTACACCTTAACTTCCATCAAATTGTTCCTACATTAAGAATTAATAAGGTGAACGCATTAAATTATTACTAATTAAATTCCTCAACAATAACAGTTTCAATACAAAACCAAAAATTTAATGTTGTGACCTTAAATTCAAATTGTTTTGTAATAGCCGTTTCTATGGGGTTTTGAATACCAAAATCGTTTTTCAAAACAGTTTTGAAAACTCATGGAAACGTAGTATATGTGTATGTATTGATACCCATGCGGGTCATACTGCAATACTGCGATAGCTTGTTTATTACAAAATTATTATAAATTTTTTATTCTTTTAATTTAATTGAATTTATTAAATTTGGAAGCAGAGGAAACTACCAACTTTCAACTCATTAACCATCAACCCTTCTCATTTCTAATAAACACCCTTTCATTATTATAATCTATATTAAGGTATGATTTCTAATTTGCGAACAGGAACGCATCAAATGTTGCCCTTCCTCTATTTTTTATTTCAATATCCCATCCAAAAACCTCCTCCTGTGGCCCAAGAGCCAACGAAGACCAGGGCATAAAAATACTATTTTCTCTAATGGCTATTCTCCAATTATTAAAAAAAAATTAAATTAAATTAATAATATTCTTTTAAATGTAACCAAAGCAATTCACAATGTAAAAATAGATTTGTAGGATTGTGAAATTTGCATGATTGCATTCCAATAAAAAAAAGAAAAAACTATATCAATAATACTTCATCTGGTATCGATACTTTCATTAATGTAATGTTTATTAATAAAAGTTTTAATTAGTTTTATTTAAATGAGGTGATAGTAGAACAAGGTAAACAAGAGACAATACTGCAGCTGTCTGAACTTGTTCTTAACCTCCCTTATTCAACCTCAAATTTGCGATTAAAAAACTGCGACAATTTGCTCCGTCTCTTAAGAGAGATTAACCAGATTTTTCTTTGTTTTAAATTAAAATTGATACCTCAGTGAGCCGTCTCTTTCGGTTCCCCTAGGACTTATTTAAAGTGGTTAATGTGTGTAGTAGGAACAACCATAATTATTTAAAATTTGGTGTTGTAATCAGGAAAAGTAATTCATTCTTAAAAATTCCGAAATATTGCAGAATATATTGGTATTCTTCCGAATATTCTGCAGTATTTGGGTTGATCGTTTATCAAAAATTGACATTATTTACAGCATTTTTACATATTATATAGTTTAAGAAACCATTTTCACATCTGTTTTTATATTAAATATTGTTTTTATCTAAAATAAAAAATCGTCCGTTGGAGTATCAAAAAATCGGTCCGAGACAAATCAGGCAAACTTTCTCATATACGAGTTCATAATTACTTAGCCTAGTGTTTTCCGTATGTTTTTTTCGTATGTACAATTAATTATAATTGAACATTATATCAAAATTTATCATAAAAAAATAACTTCTCCTCGGTGGGGAATAGAACCCGGCCTCTTTCCGTCCGCGTTTATAGCAATTTTCTCAGGAACTAGATTTTCCATCTACGGCTTTATATCGTTAGATTCGTATTTAAATGGACTACAATTTTTAATCAAAATCGTCGGAACCGTTATCGAGAAATAATTTTTGTTCACGTTTTCTTGGGTGTTAGTGCCCTCACATTTGGAGCTAAGATTCATCTCTCGATTTCGCCTCGGGGTATGATTTGTCTGAACTTGAGAATATATAAAGAAATGATAATGGCATAAGTGAGGTGGAGCATAATGTCTGAGTAGACAAACAGAGTTTGCAAAGCCCTGATTTAAGGTGAGTTCCTAATTTTTGGCCTGTCCGAGGGGGATGGGTTAGCTTTCGATGCCCAAAAAGCATAATATAGTCAAGAAAAAATGTCGAAAATATCGATCTTCGCTTACTTTCTCACACAAGATTTTGGTGCCCCTCTAAATCCGGTGCCCTGGGCCCATGTCCAGTCTGCCCATTAGTAAATATGGGCCTGAGTTTGCAACTTCAATAGAATGATCTTAACTTAGTTTGATTCTCAATTGAACAGGGCAACATTTTGAAAGGTTTATAATAGGTCTGCATATGTAACTGATGGAGAATGAATGCAGCATCATATTTTCTTTTATTCAAGGGTATAATGTATTATTATGTCAACTATTTTCAATCTGATATGTAATCTTGGCTTGTAATTTGGATATATCGCTTTGACTTCCAACCTTGAACCATTTTGTTATGAATCTGTAGTTTTCTGTTATTCTAAAATAATAGTGTTTTTTAGTACCTTTTAGAATCCAGTAGCTACAATACAAATGTGGATTATTTTAGGCTGGTTATATCCTTTCTAGTTTCCTCTCTTATTAACGTTATGAAAAGTATTTGCATGTATAGTTTATGTAAAATAGTTTTATTTTCTAGTTAAGAATTTTAGGTTCCATAAATAAATATAACATGAAAGACAATTTAAAAAACAGAACGACTTAAATTATTTTATTGTTTTTTTAACCGAGGGATAGGCAAACGGGTTCATAAATATATACAAGAGGACGGGACTTTGGTAGGGTCACAGGATTCAGTTCTCGTCATTTAACTCTTGGAGAAGGTGTAGGAGAAACCATCGGGTGACCTGTTGAGGTTAAGCTTGCCAGGAGGGTAGAACCTGTGAGGAGCAGGGGTTGTGGTGTAGGTAGGAGGAGGGTTGTAAGCAGGCTGGGGTTGAGGAGGAGCTGGCCTATAAGCAGGCTGGGGGTTGTTGTTGTATGTGGGCTGAGGCTGAGGAGCCGGCCTGTTGTAGTTAGGCTGAGGTTGGTACTGAGGCTGGGGCTGGTACTGAGGCTGCTGGTACTGAGGTGACTGATACTGAGGTTCAGGAGTATAAGGGGCAGGAAGTGCAGGAATATGATCACCAGTAGCTTGGAAGCCGAACTTTCCAGCAGTGTAGCTGACGGTCTTCCTCTGGCCGTTAGGGTCGACGTAGCTGTAAGTTCCTCTCCTGGTACCATCGGGATCAGCCTCCTCTTTAAATTGGACTCCGTCTTCTTGACTATAACTGGCACCGAACTTGCCGTCGGCGCTCAGGTAACGCTGCTCTTGGATGATAGCAGCATTCCTCGGGTCGTTCTGGTACTGACACGATGCTAAGCCTGCTAGCGCTAATAAACAAACCTAGGCAACAAAAACGTAATAATTAGTAATTTTGAAATAAAAATTATACGGCATTTTAATGCATTTAGATCTAAATCCTTATAGGTATAGTTCAGGACAACGTCGATAAAAGGTAGCTAGATATAAAAAAATATAATTAAAAATGTATACAGGCTGAAGAAATTAGGGTGGGAAAAAAATCAGTAATATCTTTTCTCGATTTGATGAAATATGTTTTTAAGATCAAAACGGTCCTTGAACTCTATTAACCATTTTAGAGGTCAAGTTCAAGGTTAGCTAATTATTAGTGAGCCATCATTAGTGATCTTAAAGATTAATTTACAATTTATTCAGGTAAAAATAATTCCTACATGAGAAATGAATTACAAAACGTTCTACATTATTATTATTATTTTTTTTTTGTAAACAAGTTTTGTTAATCATACAAAGTCAAATTGAACATCAAATTTACAATTGTCTTTTTTACGGATTACCGTTATGGTACAATTTTCACGGATTTATTATCATTTCATTCAGTGATCGAAGATTAGGAGCAAAATGGGTTCAAAAATCGGGGATTTTTACCAATATTGTTCGGATACTGTTGATTAGATTGCGATTTTTTTCCAATATCAAGGATTAAACATTGAGTCAGTTAACATCTCTCTCCAAAGATTATACAATTTTATTGTTTTAAACAGCAATTTTATGAACTTTTATCAAGCAACTTCATGCCGGAAATGCCGTATTAAGGTGAAGTTATTAAAGGTATGATAGAAGTATATAATTATAGTAATCAGTGCTTAGAATAGTGGGTTGGTCACTTTCTTCCGTCGAGCGATCGGAATGCGGGTGCAGGACACCGGGTTAGTTAGATCAAGGTCGATACATTATATCGGTGTATCTATTGCAACCGCAAAGATCTTATTTCGCTCAATATCTTGGCAATTCTCTGCAACTTATCAAACCGGTTGTCAAGTTTATATATGAAAGGTAAAAAAATAACTGATGAAGTCATAATATAGTTTAGATCAAGATAATTATAGTTTAATTAGTTGCAGAAATAATTCTTGAGTATTTTCTGGTAAACATACTGGTGGTGATTTGTTTTATTTTGTTCATTATAACTACTGAAAGTTATAATTAACGAATGTATTAATTATGTAATTTATTATTAGTTTTTTACATAAATTATTCATATGGTTTATTATAACTTCAGATTGTTACAGCTAATAATTTTATTCCCTCTATCATAAAGAATAAACCCTTTACGGATTTAAAGAAATGTCAAATATTGTTTATTATAACCTAATGTTACATTTCGTGATAGTTTTTCTTTACATATCATAAGTAAATTTATTTTATATTTTACACGTTACATTAATTATAAAGAAAGGATTATTCTTTATATATTCTGATGGTTAAGACTGTTGCTCTCTCAATTTATTATAAATTAATAAAAATGTATGTATATATATTATTACATACATGTATTATTATTGTTATTTTGATGAATTTTTGTAATATATTTTTAAACTGTACTTTCTTAATTTGTTTATCATGTTTTGTGTACAGAACGAAGATATAATATTTATTGTAAATTTAATATAAAATAATTATTTCAAATTAAAAAAAATAAATGTAACAAAAGCTAATGTAATAAAAAATAATAATAAATTTTAAAAAAATTAAAGAAACGATTATAATTTTAATGTTTAAAATATAACAGTACATAAATTTTAAACATTTAAATAATTATTAAAAAATAACTTTAGTAATTGTATTAAAATATATATTTAATTATTATAGTATTAAAATGATGGTACTTCTTTAGATTGTTACTCCCCTATATTTTTTTTTAGAATACAAATGACTTTGACAAAATAACAACTAAGATAAAGGGGATATTTAGTCCAATGTACTTTGGGACAAAAGAATACCACACTTCTGTTTTTATAAGGAAAGTAACCGTCTAAAGAAGAACATTCCGTGCACCTTCTATAGATTGTTACTCCCCCCTGTCATTTATATAAGAGGAGTAACAATCTAAAGAAGTGCCCAAATTATTATAAACGTTTCTTTAATTTATTCTACTTTTGGTTTCCTTATAATAATATTATAATATAATATTATTACATATTATGTAATGAAGTAAATACAACAATATACAATAATATTATTTATAAGCAAAATATTTAGTTTTTATATATACATATGATATATTAAAGTAAATAGAAGCTGTTATTGCACTTTTTTATTACATTTAAATTTATATATAATAAGAAAGTAATATATTTAAGAAAGAATTAAGATAGTAATATATTTTAAGAAGGGACTTAAAAAGAAATTATGGTTGCAATTTTTACTATTAAATATTAACAGTAAGATTTAATTCATACTAAAAATAAATTCATTATTAGATAATAATTGTGTGGAGTAAAATAATACAAAAAAATAAAAAATAAAAAAAAAATAAAAAAATAAAAAAAATAAAATAATAATAATTACATAAATAATAATGTTATAATTAGGTATTAATTATTAATATATTGACTTACAGTCTTAATCATCTTGCTGAGTGGTCGTCTACTGTATCACACTAAAGAAACCGACTGAGGTATACTGAGTTGCTATGTGTTCTTATATAGATAGGCGATCCTGGTTGCCTTGGAAATCATTTGTGAAGGACATGAAACATAGCCACCGGATCACATGGTCAAAGTCCTCTGTACCGTACATCGCACATCTCTAGGGTGGGACCACTTCCTTTTCTAAACTCCAAAAATAATACTCATAAGAGTAGCCAATGTACTGTAGGTTGATCGAGTAAGTAGACATTCCAGAGTTGTAGGAGGGGCAGTTATGATACGCCCTTTAGTAGAAGCGCAATGTTAAGAAAAATCTTGGCAACGTTAAATGCTTCAATAAAAATACTTTCTCTAAGGCATTATTGTTTAAAGGTGAACCGAGTACGTTATCACCTTATAAAAAATACATACCTCATATTGCTTCATGACAATATATTAGCCAAGATAGAATAAATAGTCATTGTACATATTTCTTCTAAAAGAAAATGTTAAAGGCCCTTACCAACGGGCTTAATTACTACGTTTTTATTAACTTGCTTTCTTGTTTGTTGTCCGGTACAAATCTGGCAATCGATTTCTAACTAGCTTCCCGAATAGCTAGACATTTGAAACTTTTAACATAGCTCAGAACACGATGACAATGCATTATTTTAATACTTTTAGCCATCTTTCAGCAGAATTTAATTGGTTTTCAGCAAATTTTGCTGTACGGAAAGTTAGTTCGGAAAAAATACGCAAGTTATTTTATTTGTTTTGCCATGTCACATATTTACGCAATCTTCATTATTACGGGTCTCGAATTTGTGATAGATAAACATTGAATGACAGCAAAACAGGAAATATCGATTATATTATTTATCGATTATATTATATATATTATTTCAAATATATCGATGGCACGCTTTAGATTTGGAGTTGGGGATCCGTTGTACAAATATTTGTCCTTTTATAGGTTTAAGATCAGCTCTCTAGATGGTTGTCATTTATGTTAAGTAAATAAATTCGGAACTTTTTTTTTTTTTTTCACTAACATTATATATTATAGAACAATAACAATTATTATATATTATCAACATTACATACGATTCAACAGAAAATTTAAAAACGTAGTATGTAAAAAGTTCTTTTTATCTTGAAATTATTTTATATTTAGGACCAAAAAGTAAAATGAAGTAAATTAATTTAAATATCTATTTGAAGACCAGCAAATCAAAACAAACATTTATTTTTATTGGAATAAACATGGTTGCCTTAGCTTAGCAATAGCAAATCATTTCGAGGTGAGTCGTGTGAGTCGTCGGGATAAATTCTATTATATAAATGATTTCGTACTGTGTATAATATAGTGATACTTAAAATGCTTAAGTGTGATAAGGGAGATTAAAAATAACTAATATGGCCAGATTCAAATTTTGATGATAAACATTTATTTTATAACATTTATTTATTTTATTCTTAAGACATTTATTTATTTTATTCTTAAGGCAGTTTCAAAGTTATAAATGTGAGATAATATACCAAAATTATCTGGTGCGGAATATAATTAAACAAAATAAACTAAAAAACGAGCAACTATATAAAGAACTATGTCGTGTAGTGCATCCGTCTTTTAAAAGTTCAATTGATCAAAGGGTCCTTAATTTTAGTTAATGCTAAAGGTGTACCTATTATTTATTAAAGAGTATTATTTTTTAAATTAAGAGAAGAATAAACTTGCAAGGAGGACAATCAACAATGGGACAAAAATGCAGACAAACAATTGCTAGCCCTTTTTGATAAATATTTTAGATATAGTTATTTTAGATATAACGTTTTTGACTGTGATACATATAATTGTCAATAATTTCTAGCTATACGAAATACAACAATTTTTAGGGAACTGCAACTTGTAATCTCTAGAGCTAACTATTAGACTAGACCAAAGATTTACTATTATAGAAAATATTATCGTGAGAGTGTTCGCGTAACCCCACAGCACTCGCGTTCAGAGCGCACCATTTTTTTTTTAAACTTCTTAAAAATAATTGTACGAATGCTTCACCGTCTTCACGGATGCAAAAATGAGTTTGCCATCTTAGTCACTGGCAGAGAAATTGTTTAGTAACCGTTCTAGCTCAAGTGAGTTTTTTACATGTACGCATTTTCTTTTTATTTTACACCCATTGCAGTTAATATTTACAAAAATTATTTCTTTTGAAAGATCTACAGACCCATAATAGTATGTACAGACAATTTAAGTGATCTGCTTGTCATTATAGCTGCAAGAATTAAGAGAACTCATATGGCTCATTTTATGATTAGCATTAGCTATATAATATATTGTTAATTAGATATAATGTGGCACGGTGCGCGCGGTGCTTTACACGAGTCCTTTTTGTCTTAATCTACTCACATTCCTGCAGCTTTGCCTTCTTGTTAAACATTTTTTATCGCTTGTATTTTCAAAGACTTTTCCAGTAACCTCTAGTTATTTGGTATTCCATTTTACATATTGTAAGTTTAATTACTGTTTTAATTGTTGCTTCAGTTGTTTTACAATTTAATATTACATTATTTTATATCTTTAAGTCTTTTACTTTGTTTGTAGATTACTTAAAGAAGGCTGCTTTAGAGCAGCCGAAAAAGGTCAATTGTTTTAAATACAATTTTTTGTGTGAAGACGTTGTTTAATTATTATTGAACTACACCTCATTCATGATGAGTCACTATCACACATTGGAGAAAAACAATCAACGGAGAAACAAAAAGTCGAAGATCTTCACACAAATGCTTCTTAGAGAAGATGTAGTTCTAAAGAGTTAAATAGCTCACCTTTTCCCGTATCCTTAGACCACTCATTTACCGTGATTATGTTTTTTAAATTTGTAACCTATTTTCCATTGGCAAATTTTAGTTTTGGCCGGTGTAGTATGTGCAGGCCGACTGCAGCCGTCCGTAATCTTTTTTTTGCAGCTCAAATGTTCTATTAATCATTGTTATAAAATATAATGCTCCAATAATAAAGATTAAAATATAATTTGTATATTTTCATTACATAGGTGTTATATATTTCACTCAAGTTCAATTTTTTAAAAGGAATACTTTACCAATGAATTATCATTATTTTATTTGTAAGGTGCTAAATGTATGTAGTAGGCTTGCTTAATCTAACTTTTGTTTTGTTATTGGCCTCTCTTTTAGCCTTGGTAGCACCTGCACTCATTAAAGGTAGAATGCTTAAATAAAATAAGATAGGTATAATATATAATTACACATTACAGATTGATAAAGAATGATCGTTTTATAAGTTGTAATTATTGTAAGTGAAGTTTCAAAAAGTTATTCTTTGTTGTTAAAATATAGCATCTTGAATCATTTCAAGGTTTTCATTGTATTTATATATTTGTCGTTAAGGTGTGCGTTTGTTATTGTTGCAATGCCTATTTTGACGTTCACGCACAAATTATTTCTATCGTAAGCTAATAGATTGATGAGAAATGTTCTGAAAAGTCTGACCGAGGGGAGGGGGAGTTTTCTATGCCCTAAACGTCAACGATAACGATACAATACAAATGCCCAGTATGCCAGTTGGTAAATATTGCCCTGTCTGAACGCAAAAAAAAAACTGTTAAAGAAAATCGATGTTGTTAATAACTTTCTGACAGGGACTAATTATATACAGGGTGGGCAAGAAAAAACGCACTTTTTTTAACACTTATAGATCAGCTTCTGTAATAGATAAGATATGGGGTGTATGGGGTCTGAAAACTACATTCTTCTACTTCAAATTTCATATCTATAACTTAAAAAACTATTGGGTGAAAGCCATGCAATGATGGTTTGAATTAGGGTTCGGGTAGTTTTCATGAAATAAATGTATTTAAAAAACGAATGTAACAAAATTACAAAAAAAAACAAAAACTAATGCATATTATACAGCTTTGCTTGTTGTATGGTTCAATATGTCCTAGTCCTCATTTACGATTGCCTGCACTCTCTTTCTCCAGTGGGATATGGCCCCAGCAATAGTTGATTGGCGCATATCATCCCAGGCACGAAGAATCCTCTTTCAAAGTTTATCAACGCCCTTTATTCTGATTCCCACGTGCTCTCTTTGTTTTTACCAACCCTATAGACAGAGAAATCAATTGGATTTAGGTAAGGTCTGTTGGGCGGCCACTCATCCGGCTGAATAACGTTTGGGCAATTCTCTTGCAAGTATTGAATTGGTTGCAAGGAGCGATGGGGTGGGGCACCATCTTGCAAAAACGTGTAATTTGGCATTTTATCTTCAATTGCAGGCACATCTTCAATGTTTGTTATAACACTGAGGGACTCTTCCCACTTACCTACAAAGAACCCCTCCTCCACCATATGGTAATTTATTCTATCAAAACTATAATACCAGACAACAACGATTACTACCCGGACAACGACTTTTTTAAAGACCCTATTTCAAACCGTCATTGCATGACTTTAACCCAATATTTTTTTTAAGTTATAGATATGAAATTTAAAGTAGAAGAATGTAGTTTTCATATCCCACAAACCCAATAAAGTGTTAAAAAAGTGCAGTTTATTTTTGCCCACCCTGTAGATGTGACCGATAGCCAGTAATCAACATATTAAAGTCAAGGTGAAAACATAAAAGTATAATTCGAAAGATGAATTTTGTAACTCATCAAAAATAACTTCCTCACTTGTAAAATCAAAATTACAGTTATGGATTCTTCATTATTAGAGTTCTTCAGCCGTAATCTGAGGAATACTTAGGTACATAAGAATTATATAGGAGCAAGGCTGAATGGCTTAAATCTAAGTTATTTGTCATTGATAGGTAATGCGTCTTTATTGGTAGTAGCTCTTTGAAGATTAATCCTTTGGCTGTTTGTTTTGATTCTAAATCATATTGCGATATTACGTCATTCTTTGACGTGTCGAATTGGTCGTTGGGGGTAGATGTGAACTAGTATTACAGTTATTCCTAAGTTTTTTATTTGACTGTTAGTTTTCCAGTATAGTCGGGAAGTATTATCACCAGGTAGGGTATAGTATTCCAGACTCAGCTGGACCAAGGTCCTCCAAGCTTGGAATCAGTATTAGGTATAGCCACGCCTACGTCTTCACGTAACCTTCCTAGTTCCTCTTCCTATTCAAAGCCCGGGACGTTCAACTCCATTACTAGATATTTAGAGTTAATTATTTAATTAATAATTACATGCTCTGATTTACTAATTCATTTAGCACCTATAAAAAATATTCATACTATTATAACTGTTAATTTTCGAATATAATTGTATTGTTTCTTGAGTATGCATGTATAAAATGACTTCCTTTATTTGTTGTAGATATAAATTATTACCTATTATGTTATGAAGTAAGATATAGATGTATTAACAATACATCAATAATGTATAATGTCAAACTCAAAGCATTAATAAAGTTATAATGATTAAGATTTAATATATATATATATATATATATATATATATATATATATATATATATATATATATATATATATATATATATATATATATATATATATATATATATATATATATAGAATAGAATAATTCTATATTATAACTGTCAAGAATTATCAATCAATAATAATTTTAGGTTCTGTTGATTATAAACTACCTAATTCCCTTACATTTTTCTGTACATTCTCCTGCTCTTTCTACTCTGCCCATGACTTTCTCCGCCAACCTCGGATTCACATGCGGCAGAAACCCCATCGGTCTTAGTCTTTGTTTTATTTTATTTAGTTGGTGATTAGTGGTAGATCGAATACCTAAGAGGTTAGGTTTCACTCCTAGCCGATCCCTTATCCTGTATTAATAATAATAATAAATAATTTATTTGTATTTAAAGCTTACAGATACGATTTAATTAAAATAATAATAGATACTTCATAATTTTAATGAAAAAATAATAATAAAATTAATCAAAATTATAAGTAAATTAAATTTACATAAAAAATAATAATAAAATTAATCAAAATTATAAATAAACTGAAATTTACATAAAAAATAATAATAAAATTAATCAAAATTATAAATAAACTGAAATTTACATAACAAATAATCATAAAATTAATCAAAATAATTAATAAAGTTATTACTTTAAACAAAACAATAATAACAAACTTAATTAATACTTTGAAACTATTCATTAATTAAAAAACTGCGGATTTTAATAATATTTATAAAGAAATAATAAATGTTAGAGGCTTGCTGTTTGGAGAGGGATCCCGTGCCGAGTATGGAGGCTACATTAAGTGTTATCTTCCCGTCGTCAAAATTAAAACTATTCAGTGAGTAGGGGGGGGGGGGGGGGGGGGGGTTCTCAGTAGATGTTGAGTCAATCAGGAAGCAAAAGAAGATAAGGAGGGATTTTTTTACAGGATTTCCATCATCCCTGCTTTCTATTCCCCCTAATCTTCGCAGTCTACTTCTCTAAACTTTTAAAAAAAGATATAATTCTCTAAAAGATTGTTCGGAGCTCTTCTTTACCATTCTCCTTATTGTATTACAACCAGTGGCGTAGCTAGGGCATTGCCCCCCCCCCCCCCCCCACAAGAACTTTTTGGGGGCCTCTCGCCAAACAAAATTGATGAGCAAAAAAAAAACCTTATGCGTTTAGAACTAGGGGCCCCCTTGTCGTTGATTCAGGGGCCCCCTAACGGTAGGGGCCCTCCCTCAATGCGGGCCTGTGCGGGCCCATAGATAAGCCACTGATTACAACCCGTGTCTGAGACAGAGTGTTTAACTATTTCGATTTTTTTTGTCAGTAACTATACAAGGAAACCTCTTTTAGAATTGATAAGCACTGAACTTATGAAGTTAATATTTTTCAGATGATTTACTAATTCACTTGGTCCGACTTCCTGACCACCTGATATATATACGTCAGACCTCTAAATCCTACAAGGGTCTCCTTCGGCAAAAAAATATTAAATTCAAAGTTTTATTTACTATGATTTTATTATTCTTCTACTCTTGTCTTATTAGACCAATCACCATGACCTAGGCCTACATGTATTGGTGTGACATAAATCTATATCTAAAATATTTAAATATGAATCACCTCTCTCTAGATATTATATTACTCAGAGAATCCAATACTATAAGAGGTTTCCTTGTCCAGTTACTGTTGAAATCAAAATAGTTAAAGACTCTGTATCAGATACTTGAGATGGAGTAACGGGTTAGCAAGGACTTTTTCTTATCCTATGGACTTTCACCTTTACATAAAAAATTAATTGAAAACTTTAAAATTAGAAGTCTCTAACTCTTTAAAAAAATGTATGATGTTTAGATGACATGAAATGCTATAATTAAAAAATAAGTTTAACAATTGTATCCATCAAGTTTTCTTTTACAAATCAATATTATGTGATACAAACCTTCCCCAGAAATTATTTTCATTTACAAATCTGGTCTTGCAAATCACATATGCCCAACTTTATATCAGATGATCAATCTTAGAATAGAAAAGGGAAAGAGAGTAAATTGATACTGGAAAAAAGAAATGAACAGGGTAGAATTTTAGTCTTCATTGCCCAATAACAATATATTTATGAAGTTTGAATTAATGGGGCAACCATTTCCAAGGGTTGTTTTAAATCACATTGTCCAACATAATAGGCAGGATATGATCGCTCTTAACCAGTTTTTAGTTTGTTTTTTTCAAATGCCTATTGCCAAGCTATGTCCCGCTGACGAACTTAGTCTATCACATATTCTTAAAAGGCACCAAAAGATTGACTTGTACACAAAATTCTAGCTTGATGTTAGTCACACACTTCTTTGCACGCTATCTCCTGGACTATAATCAAAGTTTTGATGTGAAATTAATAAGTAGTAAATTAAATTAACGTTAGAAGTCCCTCGGATCTACAATCTACATGGACCATTAAATGCTAAATATCAAGGGCATTAGGTAACAATGGGCATAATAGCATAACTACTGGTACATGTTACTCACCTAAGCTTACACATTACATTATATACTGAATTTGATTTATTGTGAATGTATGTATAACATACAAAGTGCATTAAGTTAACTGCTGGAAACCTAGTTCATTTTTAAAAGATTAAAAACACTTCCCACCTAAAGCATTCTCAATACTTCAATACGATCTTCTCCACATAAATTACAATAGTAACTGTATCGGTGAGTGGCGCACTAATAGCAGTAGTACTCTATTAGCCAAATAAATATTATCTACTCAGTAGCCAAACTATATTAATAAATGCTGTATGCTTACCGGTGTTTTGGTGAATTTGTGCCTAAAGACTTCCTTTCATTAATCTCTATCCATAATGTCAACTTCCCAACTCCTTTTGGTTTTGGTCAACTATGCTTTAAGTCAATGAGTTCTATATAATGTGTATGCATTGCATACATGGATTGGCATTAAATGATTAACTACCTATGAAGTATACCGGCCCCACCCAAATAAATTCATTATGCTTTAGTAAAATTTACTGCTTGTATCACATAATCGGATGCGCCAGTCTTTTACACAAGCACCATTATTTTATTTTATTATTATTATATTTTTTCTTTATGAAAGCCCTGTTTTGTTGTAATATTATTAGCAAATTTAGTAAATAATTAGTTATAAAACTAATAATTAATTTAGTTATCAAACTAAATATTAGTGTAAGGTACTAACTAACAACCAACAAGTACTAACCTCTAACCACCTCTAAATCTTATTATTTTTACAACGCTCTACTAATTGTTTGGGAAAACCAAATGGTGCCTGCAGGGAGAGAATTTAGAATTTATATTAAAGATTTGATTCCAATTACTGTAGAATTATTCATATCTAGCCTAATCCAGAATCTTAACTTCCAGAAGGGGTAAGAATTTTTATAGCTCTAACGAATTGTAATCTGTAATTAACTTATGGAAATAGAAGGAGAAGAGGGTTAAGATGCGGAAATATTTTTTGTGGGCACCATAAGTTCTAGGTTGAGTGTCGCTTATATATTTACACCTCTTGCTACTGGCGGCTGTAATAGCAGCTGTTGTTGCCGGTCATAGTGTCCTCCAGACATTCTAGGTCAATACTTTAAATTTAACAAAATAATTTGTGTGTATAAGAACTGTGGAGTTAATATATCCAAATTTATGTTTCAAAAGAAGGACACTTTACGTGTTGTGTGTAATGTTTGTTCTTAAAGAAGGACACTTTATTTTTAGTAATCACTTTCTGGTTGTATATAGTCAATCTTTTGCTAACCATTCATTAATTTGGTTGGTCATTCTACCCAGATTTTGTTTGTTAATGAAACTAATGACACTAATTTTACGAAAAGTTTTGGTTGTCTAAGGTCTATGGCACTCCTTAATTGAATTACCTTTTACTTTACTTTGTGAATAGCTCTACAACCCGGTTTGAGCTCTGGCTCGCCTCATGATATGCTTCCAATCATTTCTTTTTCTAGCCACGGATTTCCTTCCTCAAACCTGGAGCATCTTTAAGGGTCCTTCTGTGTTGTCAATCAAACGTAGCGTGGGTCTTCCTCATGATCGATCTCCATGTACTTGGGGCATGCAGAATGGGCGGTTTTAGTCAACAACTTTAAGTATACTTTAAGGGTAACATTGAAAACGTTGAATCTTATCCTTTATTAATGATAGACATTAGAAGACCTAATTATTTATGTTCGCTCAAACATCGAAAGTTAATGAGAGTAAAAAAAAAACTTTTTCTTAGTTTTTTTTTCTTAGTCATTAATTTCTTTGGACTTAGAAATAGCCTTGGCAATAGTCTTTGGACTTAGACACTGATGATGGCCTTATGAAGGCTGAAAGCTGCTTTGTTAAGTAAACCAGTTTGGATTTACGTGGAGAGACAATTTCCTTTAAGTTGAGCTCCATAGACGCTCCTATCTAACATACCGATATTCTCTATTGAGATTTAAAGTAATTACACAACCATGCAGACATCTCATTAGCTTTCGATGTTTGAGCGAACATAAATAATTAGGTCTTCTAATGTCTATCACTAATAAAGGATAGGATTCAACGTTTTCAATGTTACACTTAAAGTATACTTTAAGTTGTTCAATGTTTAAATTAATAACGTGTTATTTTATTCTATTCTTGCTAAATAACACTATACCTAAAATTGTGCAATTCTAAATCACCCCTGTATAAAGAAAAGGTAAATAATAAACGAACAAGATAAATATATTTTAATAATTTTTATATTTTATTTTTGATGTTATATTATTTTTTTATGATTTATTTTTTTTCTATTATTATTAAAATAAGTTTCATTTTTATTACTTATTTTCGACCTCTAACTTATTTTAAAATCACAAAAAAATAATCAATAAAAATAATCAATAAAGAAGAACTTCCAATATCATTATGACATGGAACTCTTCTTTTATTTTCTTTATTTCCTCCCACTTGATTTTATTTTATATGGACTTGGATATATTCTTGATTCTTACTTAAATCACATTTACATCTAAAAGAACTTGGTACATTTATAAGTAACGAATGATTAGTTAATTACAATAAAAACTAAGCAAAGTTATCATTTGTGCAATTAAAATTCTATATCTATATAATAATTATTTTTTAAATTTCAGAAATTAACTAGGTTTTGAGTAAACTTCATTATAAAAAATGTCAGTCTGAAAAATTACATAAAAATTAATCTACTTTACAATTCTTCACATAGGTTTGCAATTTAGAATTAGATATTTTAATTAACATAGAAGTTATACATTAATAAAACAAACGTATATGTCACGATTAAATACCATTATGCTATAATGTATCACTTCATTCATAATTATAATTAAATAAATTATTAACATTATTTTATTTTATTTCTGAACTCAGTTATAAGAGATCAGTCTTACAAATTCTTACGACTATGGTTTTATATTATTATTATTTTGTTATAATTTTATTTCTTTATTATTTTGTTTAATTTTATTATCATTATAATTATTACAGTGTTTTATATTTTTATTATACTCGCAGTTATTCGTAGATATTATTTATATTCCGTCAGTTTATATTTGGTAAAATAAATTTATTTATTTTTATTATATTTATATAAATAGTTATTGTTTAAATAGGTAACAGCCTCTATATTGCACCATATTAAGAAAACGAGTGACCTGATAGTATAGGATACGTCATATTTTTAATATTACGTTATACACAAGTTATATTTGATTCCTTTCTGTTTTTTCATCTGTTCTTTTCTAGTTCACCTTTTCGGATTTTGTTCAATATTCAGCTTGATTTTCACGTTGTTTCAGCTCAGCTTCAAACTACATACTCTGTGCTACATACATTTTTTTACAGCATTGTGTTAGCAGATGTGTAGGCATTTAAATGTGATTGTCACCCGTATTTCTTTATAGATCCCTACATTTTTCTTTCGAGTTTTACGTTACTTTCTTATACTTAAATAGAATTATCTTCTTTTTTTTTTTTTAATTTTATAGTTGATTTAAAAAGCGGCAGATATACTGTATGAATCGGCAGTAGATTGGGTGATGGTAGGATGGGATGGTCCAAGTCCTTCAAACTGTTGGGGTTCAGGAGCACGGTATTGGGCCTTAGGGCGGTAAGAGACCTGAGGAGCTTGGTACTGCTGGGGCTGGGGCTGAGGAGCTTGGTACTGAGGTTGGGGCTGAGGAGCCTGGTACTGAGGTTGGGGCTGGTACTGGGGTTGAGGAGCGACATACCTAGGCTGTTCCGGCTCAGGTTGGTATTGAGGCTGAGGAGCTACGTATCTGGACTGGGCCTGAGGAGCTTGGTATCTAGACTGCTGCTGAGGTTCGGGTTCTTGGCTTACGTAAGCAGGAGGCTGTTCAGGCAAATGATCTCCGGATGCTTGGAAACCGTTCTTACCGGCGACATAGGAGACGGTTCTCCTTTCTCCAGTAGGGTCTACCCAGGTGTATGATCCTCTCCTGGTGCCGTCAGGATCGGCCTCCTCTTTAAACTGGACACCATCTTCCTGAGTGTAACTGGATCCAAATTTGCCATCAGCTTGGAGATACCTAGATTTAAGAAATTTAAAACTAAAGATTAAAAAAAATTAATTTGCTAAAACAATTATTTCAACGAATGTTTTCTTCTTTAAAAAATGGTACTGATAACTAAGATTTAACTATAATAATAATAGACCTTATTAATTGAGTTGAGCGAAGCGAAGCTCAATCAAAAAGGTATACATCTGAAATGGTCCAAATTGGTACCCAGGGGTACGGGGTGTAAAAGTTAAAATAGTATATGTCCTTCATGATGCATGTCGTTGGAATGCGCTTTAAGAGTACAGTTATTGTTATGTTTACTTTTGTGCTATTTTCATTTAAGAGGAAGTAAAATATAAAAACAGGAAAAAAATGCTTTTTAATTAAAAATTAGAAATATTACAATTTTTGAACCGATTTCAGCTTTTTACAAATAAAAATGTTTATTGTTTAAGATTAAAATGCACGCTCAGCTCAATATTGCAAGCAGACAACTGCACTGCACACCTGGTAATAGTCTTATTTTTCTCAAGTGAGATTTATACCTAATTATGATTATAAGGAGAGTCCGGTGCTATGAATAGAACGGAAAAAATAATGTAATGTATGTCTATTCAGAATAAAAAGGTAATCAGGCCTTATTGGATTTCCTTTCAGATAAAATACAACTGTTAGAAAACACTGATATCAAATTAAGTGAGGATCATATAAATTGGGTATAGGGTTTGAACTCTAAGCAGGCCCAGTATATAAGAAGTTAATAATAAGATACTTGAATTTGCAATCTCCAAAACTTTACCTAGCCTCAGAAAGGATCTGAGCGTTTCTGGGGTCGGCAGTGTATGCCCTGGAAGGAGCAGCAGGTTGTACAAAGTTATTTCCAGAAGGAGCGTAGGTCCTGGCAGATCTGGCATTCTCAGATGTCTCACCGGCGTAGGGATGTTCGTATCTTCTAGCGTCGTAGGAACCATCATCTATTACTGCGCAACTAGCGAGCCCTGCAAGGGCCAGTATGACTACCTAAAACAATAATTAACATTTTCTTTGAGAATTCTACAACATTAATACAAATGTTACCGTATTATTTTCTAAATATTCTTATTTGTCCTGAAAATATGTTCTATTTGATTCAAGTGATGCGTGAAATGCCTGCTTATCAACAAATGCAAATTTTTCAAGATATGTCCTTGTACTGCAACTGTTGCGATTAAATTGTCATATTAAATAGAGTTATTACTATTCGATCAAACATGAAGTATAGATAATATTCGTATTTCAAAAATGATAGCTTCAAATAATAATTTGCACGATGAAACTGAAGGTATCACAAAATGAAGATAATTATAATGATTAAAAATTTGATTTGTAGATGATAAAGGAAAACATAAATACCGCTTATATAAACTATTAATAAGTCCTTGATCCTTCAAAACAAGAGTTCACATAATATGTTAATCATTGGTTTGGAGTTTAAAATCAAACAAAGACAACGTTATAAATTAAAATATGCCCAATGAGCGGTGCATAAATACATCCTGGATTATTAGTGACCGTGAAACTAAGCCCTCTGCACCTTACAACACCTTCTATCTCTTTGGATCCGCTACATTGTGTAATTACATGCATTTAATCTACATTCTCTGGACACGCCCTAGTTGTTTGTACTAATTCTGTTTTGATTAAATATTCATTATATAACAGGTATCAAATTTTTATACGAGTAGAATACGACTCGCACATTGGCTGAATGATTGACATCTATAATAAATGACAATCATATCAATGATTAATTTGTTTTGGGCTAAGGCAAGTTACTATTGCTTTTACACTTTTTCCTATAATAAATTTATTACCATAATTTTCATGCATTTGTTTTGCTTTTCTTATGATCTTTCGGGTTGCTCTTTTACATTTTAAAACAATACTATTCCCATTTATATACCTTTGGAAAAAATGAGGAAAAGTAAAAAGTAAATAACAAAAAAATAGATTTGCATTATCTTCTTTCTAAATTCTTTTTTCAATGTTTATTATTACTTCCATGAAATGCAAGTATGGTGATACCCTACAAAACGTGACCGAGATCTTTGTGAAGGAGGGGTCTTACGAACTCGGGGATATCATTAAAATCCGTTTAATATACGTCTGTGCGTACGTATGTATGTATGTATGTACGTACGTACGTTCGTTCGGAACTTTAAACCTTTAAAACATCGCTTCAAGACATAGCATTGAGATACGGTTTGCGGCATTTTTTAGAACTTTTATCGGCAAAACTGAAGGCGAAAACCCGATCATCGTAGCTCACGACGTTTTGGAGCTACGGTCACTTAAGCACGAAATCGGTCTGTCGACGATAACTTCAGAAGGCTTTATTTTATTTCAATTTCCATTGGGTTATATATTATGTGTCCTATATGGTAGATTGTACCTATACTTTTTGAGCGCAATCGGACAAGCGGTTTGGGAGATATTGGCATTTTAGTGTTTTTTGTTGCAAAACTATAATCGATATTAGCTGTTTGTATGATGTAGTTTATTCTTAGTTCTCTCTTGCTCACGTATATTATTTATTGGAATTACATATTTTTATTACTTTCTCATATAAAGAGAAAGTATTGTGATGGCGCGAATATTCGATTTTGAGATTTTGATGGATTTACACGTTTTGAGGTCCCCTGAGTCCAAAAAAGTGGTTTTTAAAAAATGTCTGTCCGTCGTCTGTCGTCTGTCGTCTGTGCAGACGCCTGGAGCCTAAACTACTGGGCCGATTTTGACGAAATTTGGCATACATGTTCAAAAAAATCATACCCCGAGGCGAAATCGAGAAATGAATTTTAGCTCTAAATTTGGGGGCGCTACCCCCCAACAACTCTGAAAAAAAGGAAAAAAAATATTTCTCGAAAACGGTTCCGACGATTTTGATTAAAAAATTCTAAAATGTAGTCCATTGGAATACGAATCCAACGATATAAGCCGTTTTCCCGGGAAAAATCTAATTTCTGAGAAAATAGCTTAAAACGCGGACGGAGAGAGCCTGGGTTCGATTCCCCGCCCAGGAGAAGTGATTTTTTAGATAAATTTTGATGAAATGTTCAATAATAATTAAATGTACATACGAAAACGAATAAATGGAAATCACTGGGCTATGTAATTATGAACTCGTATATGAGAAAGTTTGTCTGAGTTGTCTCGGACCGATATTTTGGTGTTATGAGCCTACAAAGAGAAAATAAAAAAAATAGTGATAAAGAGATTTTTTAGAGATTTTTGTGAAATAAAATCTTACGAAAAATACTCCGAAATTGTATTTGTTGTCAATTCAATATCCAATCCTGCTCAATCCGTACAAAGTAATTTGGTTTAAATAAATTAATTGTTTTTGCCTATCTTACGTGATTCTTATAACCAAATCATCGAGTGTACCTGTACCAATTCATAGTGAAGTTTACAGTAACGAAGGTAAAAACAAGTTAACAGGTAAAACAGGTTTAGGTAGTTATAATACACTATTTCTAGATCAATTGGTAGGCATATTATCATAAGTCATAAATAAAATAATAACTTACAGACCGGTTTTAACTGCACAATCGTCATAACTACACTGACCATGTATAAATACCACAAAATCTCAATTAAAATAACTGGAAATTACAAGTTCATTCGACTTAAAATAAATCCCTTGATAAATAGTTTAAAGTCGTTACGTTTGTGAGAAAAAGGTTTAATACAATGGAATTCCGTAGAAAGCATATATGTTGTTTACAATATTTGTAAATACGTGAAGAACAACAACCATCATAAGAAATTAATTTGATCTTATTGGATGCAAAATGAAATCATTTATCAATTGAATTTTTCTCTTTTTTGTTTTATACTTCACTTTTTTTGTTGTTTGTTTTGAAATATTTATTTAATAGAGATCTGCTAAGATGCAATTCAATTTGTTTGCTTTAAAAAGTTGTTTTATTTACGTATCTTCACCTTGATTAAGATTAAGGAAAAAGAAAGATGATATTACTTCAACAATCTCATCTTACAAATAGGAAATCATTATTATCTTAACTTTATTTAATATCAACAAAGTAATAAATTTCTGTGAACAAGATGTGTTTTCCTTTAAAACTAACTGTAAGTTTAAATTCATAGGTAATTTAGCTATATTCGTGACTAAGGATGGATGTCCGAAGGTTATATCTACTTCTCTATCTTCCGTAATGACGTCATTTTTTGCGTGATGTTCTTATAGAAAATATCTTTAAGGTTCTATTCTTTCCCCTAACGTGATTGACTTTATTTGTAACGTGGTATGTAAATTATAGATTTGGCCTCTCAAAGTCAACTTATTAAAGGTATAAAGTATTAAAGATGTAGTCCACTCACGTCAATAAAGCCTTCTGAAGTTATCGTCGACAGACCGATTTCGTGCTTAAGTGACCGTAGCTCCAAAACGTCGTGAGCTACGATGATCGGGTTTTCGCCTTCAGTTTTGCCGATAAAAGTTCTAAAAAATGCCGCAAACCGTATCTCAATGCTATGTCTTGAAGCGATGTTTTAAAGGTTTAAAGTTCCGAACGAACGTACGTACGTACATACATACATACATACGTACGCACAGACGTATATTAAACGGATTTTAATGATATCCCCGAGTTCGTAAGACCCCTCCTTCACAAAGATCTCGGTCACGTTTTGTAGGGTATCACCATACTTGCATTTCATGGAAGTAATAATAAACATTGAAAAAAGAATTTAGAAAGAAGATAATGCAAATCTATTTTTTTGTCCTTCCCTAATTGTTCTGAAGAAGTTTTGTTTTATATTTTGTAACGTAATCGATTTTATTTGTAACGCAATAAATTGCTTACACATAATAGAGTTGACCTCTTGAAATGATCATGTTTTTTTTTTTTTTTTTTTTTTTTTTTTAATAATTTTATTCGATAACACAACTACAAATTTGAATTGTAACAAGTGATAATGATAACATAGGTTATGTGGCGGGAAAGACATGAAGAAGAAGTAGTCCAGTGACTACACTTCCTTAGCAGTAAGAATAGAATAGTCAAATAATTATAATACAAGATAACTTTTGATAATAAAATAATGATAAAGTAGATTAATATTACTTATTTTACACGTTTAGGAATAGACAATAATAACTGGTTTTTTTAAAAAAAAAAAAAAAAAAAAAAGAAAGTACAGTAATAATAATAATAGTAAAACATAATTTAAGGGAAAAAGATATTTTAAGGTAAGAGATCTCTAGGCCACCTCCTCTTCAAACGTCTTGGTGGGTTGCTTGGGATGAACAGAGAGGACAAGAGTTGTACAAGAGGATTTGGATGGTGGGATATGGATTCATGGAATTTTTTATATCGGGATATGGTTAGATTTCGGACAAAGGGCACATTCAAATCTTCGTGGAGAGTAAGGTTAGAAACATAGAAAGGAGCATTGGTTATTTTTCGAAGGATTTTTGACTGCAGGATTTGGAGACGATGGGAATTGGAAGGCTTGGTGCTGCCCCACACTTCCAGACCGTAGGTCCAAGCTGGTTTTAGAACTACATTATAAATACGAAGCTTGTTGTTAAGAGAAATCTTAGACCTACGATGTTGTTAAATGTATTAATTGTAAAACTAAAAATGTATTCCCTCGCGTCACTTCGCACCACCGATAGTAACTTTATTGCATGAAATTACATCAGCAAATCTTCTATCCTTGTCAGAAGTATGTAATCGAAGTACGAGACATTTTGGTAATACACTGTCATGAACTTCGTTAAGGAATGGATTCCTACCAGATCAAGTTTGAACAACTTGATAATAAGAATTTACAACTTCAATAACAACTTGACGATAAGAGAAAAGAAATAACGAAGTAAAGTGACAGAAAATTTAAAATATAACATAACCTTATTTTCAAAAACCGAAGAATAAGGTTAGGTAACCTTCCTAAAAGGTATATTGATCCTCTTCATAATATTCTGTATACTTCCTTACAGTGTTGTACCAGAAGAAAGTATGTAAACAGCAGGTGCTTTAATAGCCGTTATTTTATAAATGATCAAATTTATAACATTATGACTTCCTTAATGTGGTATAACTGTGCAATCTCTATGTTTGTAACTAGGCAATTTAATTGCCGTAATAGATATACATATATGGCACCGCGCCCAACATTCACAATACTGTGGCATGCATCAGTCTGTTATTAAGCTTATGTATAACCTTGATTTAAAAAAGCTTTTTCCGATGAGGAAAGTTATATATCAAAGAAAAGGTTATGGGCCCAGTTGTTTTGAAACTTGGCTTACAGTAGATAAAAAGCACGTGTAAGTACATGCACTTCATGTACTCCAGTTACACCCTCACCTTTTGCTTTTTTTTTTAATTGTATGCATTAATATGTACATAACTGTAAATTAGTGGTATTATGTGTGCACATATAGTTACTAAAATTTATAGCTTGCGAAACACTCATTTAATTATTTTATTATAGGAAGTATTATACTTTTAAGCGTTGTTTAACCTTTGTTTTTAAAATCTTCTAATACCATACTTAGAATTATAAGTACAAACCACCGATTTTCTTTAGACTTCTATAACTTTATCCGGAAAGTGATTATTATTTATGTAAGTAATAAGTAATTTATAGATTCAAACGTACATATTTACTTAGTTCTTATCGTAAAATGATCGAAGACATTAAATTTCTTCACTCAGAAGTTAAAAAGTTAGATTAGTTATAATAAGTTAAATAGTGACCCAGTAAAAAAAATAATCGGACTATGTGATAATACGTTGGCTACTAGGGTAATACGTATAGTAAAATAAAAATAAAAAATCATTGACTTTCTCTTTCAATTAAAAATGGCACAAAATCTCAATTCAACTACTTTGATCCAGACGGATACCAAAATACAATAGGCTGAACTTAAAACAGCAAAAGAATAATTATGATTGTTATTTTTATCGGTTGCAATTCATGTTTTGTTAATACCTTAAATTTATCGTGATTCAGTCATCAAGTCATCAGCATGCAGGGCATTCAATTATTTGCTTTTTCATACACACACGTTTTGTTCATAGTGTGTTGGAACTACAGTGGGAACTAAATCAGTGATAATATGTTCATGCCATACTTTTTACTGATTAAATAATGTTTTTTTTAATGCGATATATCCTTCAGTGAACTATAATAGTCCGTGACGTGCGTCCGTACTTCAATCATGATGCTTTATGTTATTACCAATTTAATTAGGGTTTTGCTAATAATATTCACAGTCCATATATTATGATCATGCTTACTCTTTCTTTTAATGATTCTATTAGGGTTTGTTAACACCATATTTTTGCAGTGCATCATTTCTACTAGGCGACATGCATCTGAAATATAACAAACTTTTTTGTCGATTCAAATAGTAATTAGCTTATAACTTATACATATTGAATTTCGTCCAGTAGTACCACTAATCAACTAACCATGCACACCACCATGCATCACTAATCATGCTTCTAATACTACTTATACCATTATGCCATACATTTTTGTCGATTCAAATAGTACTTAGCTTATACTTTATTTAGCATTTTGTGTGCCGGTACTACCATACATCGTATATTAGTAATAGTATCATGCTTCTAATACAAATATTCACTTCTTTTTGTCGATTTAAATAGTATTTAGCTTATAAATTATACATATGTATTGTATTTTATCCGGTACTAACATACGACGTACTATGTTCTGGTACTAATACTTATACTATCATGCCATACTTTTTTTGTTGATGCAAATAGCATTTAGCTTATAACTTAGGTATACATATTGTATTTTGTCCGGTAGAGGTGGACCAACGTCCTATATTACTAATAGGATCAAGCTTCTTATACCTATACCATCATGCCATACTTTTTCGTCGGTTCAAATCGTACTCAGAACAGGGAATAGGTATAACTTATATTGTTGTATTTTGTGTGCCGGTACTACCATAAGCCGTTCATTAGTAATAGGATCATGCTTCTAATACAAATATTATCATGCCATACCTTTTTCGTCGATTCAGTAGTATTCAGCTTATAACTTATATTGTATTAGTGTATCAATACTATACTATAAGTAGTTTTTTAGTAATTAGATCATGCCACTAATACTTATACCATTATGCCATACTTTTTTGTCGATTTAAATAGTACTTAGCTTATAACTTATATTGTATTTTGAGTTCTTATGCAACCATACAACATTTATTAGTAATAGGATCATGCTTCAAATACTAACACTATCATGCCATACTATGTCGATTTAAATACTTTGTATATAGTGTGCCAATACTACTATACGTCGTTTGTCGTTTGTTAGTAATTGGATAGTAATAATACCTACTACCATGCCATACTATTATATCGATTCATTAACGTGCTCAAAATATAATTAGTTGTTTCTATGTACTATCAACCTTATATTTATTGTACATCGGTACTACCTTTTTGTAATTATTACGTAGTCGAAACATGTCATGCTAGTTTATTGTTTTATTATAGTAAAGTATCAATGCCTAATAATTTTATTTTTAAGAATTCATATTCTCTTATTTTTTTCTTATAATTGTCATGGAAGACATATTTGTTAGAAAGAGATCATGCAGTTTTAGTTACGATTTTGCGACTTCGTGCTACTTAAATTCATGTGGCTTTTGATTCATTCAATTAAGGGCAATAAGTTAATTAAACAGGTCATGAACTTTATGAACTTTTTGTTATGGTGATATTAGATTATTTTGAATAACAATATCATAAATTTGCAAGGCACCATGCGAGGCATTTTAATAAGTTATTGCTCCAATAACTTGTAATTTTGTTAATAGTAATCATGCTATGATATTTTTTCTTGTAAGACGTTCATGCAAATGTTTTCTTCTGTTTAAAAATATTCCTCAGAGGTAAAAAACTTGATTGGTTACTTTTAAAGTATTCATGCTACAGAAATTACATTATAAAAGTGTGTCTTGCTAAATGTAATTAATGCCTAGTGTCATCATGCTTTATAATACAGTTGATTTAGAACCCACCTTCTTACAAACACCTCATTTACAGGCCCTAATCCACCAAAGGGCAGAATGGGCATTTACCCAGGGCACTAAAACATCCTTTACACCTCATTTATTTGTACTTGCTTTGTGAAAAGTAAATTATTTAACTGTCACCATCGATTAAAAAGTTATACATGCAATATTAATTTGTTTTGTCTTAAAATTATTTTATAAATTAATGTAAGTTTGAGTCACTAATTATGTCTTATATTCATGGAAATGCATGGTTTTTTTAACTTAAAAAGTGTAATTTATCAGAATCTAGAATTCAAATTGACTAATACAACTTACAGACCTAGATATATGTATTTAATAAAAGTAATAAATAAAATAAAATAATTTACACAAAAAAGAATTGAATTAGACAGTTCCTAATCGAGACCACAAACTATCATAGGCAGTTCCTAATCGAGCATTCAAAACATACTAATAGGGAAAATAATTAATTTTATCAATATTTATTTAGTTATACTTATACCTTATACTTATAGCTTAAGAATCTATAATAATTATTAAAAAGTTAGAATAATTCAAAATATCTTATATTAATTAAAATGTTATAACATTTCAAATGAGTGAAGTGCAAACAATATATTATATCAAATTATAATATAATATAATTAATAATGACCTATTGAAATTAAGAAGTGATAGATCATCGAAAAATAAAGTGAAAATTGGCAACGTCTCAAAATAGAATTTCATAAGGAAAGATAAATAATCAAATTAGGGCTTTTTTTTATTTATTTTTTTAAAAATATAATAAAGTTGGCGTGTTGCAATCTAATTATTCAAAAATTCATTTTTACGACTATGAATTAAATTCAATAATAAAATATAAGTGAGTTATTTTTCTGACTCAGGGATAGAGGATTAGTAATAAAACTGTTCTTAAAAGAGTATAACCGGATTATTCCACTGTTTTGTGAACAGAAATTCTTTTTTTTTCAGATGGATTTGACGTAAAGGAGAAAAAAAGGAGTTCAGAAATGCGTTCAAATCCATGTGGTTCGCCTTGGCATTGAAATGGTTTCAGGGTGGCTATTAGACGCCGCGCCATGGGCGTGGCCTTTTACTTAGTAACAGCCTCTTGAGACTTCCTTTTTAAAAATATAATTTAAGAATAAGGATTTACAAAGAAAATAGTGGTTTTGAAATAAAAAAAAAAATTGAGAAAGGATTAGATAAGAGAGAATTGCTGCTAAAAAAGAAAGAAAATATTTCAAGATTGTTTTGCAAAAGGTGACTAAACGGAAATCTATTTGAGGAGATTAAAGATATCCTTTATGAAGACTTTAAAAGAAAAATATTTTAAGAGACTATTTCATTTTTGGAGACACCTAAATCAAATCTTAAGTACCTTTAAATCGTTTGGATCCCAAGGTTACTCCCACATTGTTTTATAGCAAATACATTCTACATGGCCTTCTAAAATCCATTTTCTACGTGCTACAAAACAATTTCGATATTGTTATGATTGAATGAAATAAAAATAAATTTTATTTTTAATATTGATAATGATTAAAACTACAGTGATTGTAACCTAATCAGTAAAATAGATCAGTTGATTCATGAAAAAGTTATAAGTAATAGAGATCTGTTTCACTTATGACTGTCAACTAAAGTGCTTAAGGTAAAGTTGGTAATAAACAGTGGAACTAATAAGTAAAACAGTGTATAACTCATGTACTAATTCACTCAAAAATATATGCGTCGATGGTTTCATCATCAGTTGTACAATTGTTCCGATGCCGTCATCAGTTAGTTAATCAGTTTTGTTCTTTGAGTTTATTCATAAAAGAGAATGTTTCACATATTCTTGGTAGGAACTAGAATTAAAACTAGCTTTAAAAAAATGTTCGAATACTTCAAAGGTGTGTTGCTTTTACAACCTAGTTTATTCTTTAATTTATTTAATGTTTTCCCTCTATTTGCTTCCAAGCTCACTGAAGGTATCGGAAGCATTGTGATCGTTTCGGAGAACGTTATTTTTAGGGACCATCCGTGGACTACTCTCTACAAACCAGCCAAATTCCTTAAAAATTGGATGAGTGCATTTAAAGGTATTAATGTGTTAGCAAGTGAAGGACAAACCAACATACGCAGAAATGTGAAATTAATATGGGCTAATTGTGACCTACCATCCGAATATCATCAACATCGGGCACATACTTTTTAAGAAATGGTGGTTAACAAAAATGTTATATAACAGACCGTCCGACAGACGGACATGAGACCAAAAATGTTCCATGATGTCTGAAACGGATTTCCATCTAGGAATTTTTCAATTCGAAGATATTCAAAAATTTCGTTCATAAGAAAGATCACATTCACATTCTTATTGCTTCCGTTATCTTTGTTTAAGCTCGGAAGCAATACATATAATAACAGTTAAGGACCAGCAGTTTTCATGATGTAAGGTGTGCATGTAGTGTTCATTTACAATTTCACAGGTAAGATGAAATTTGGTTTATATTTTATTTCGTCAAAGTGTAAATAAGTTACAGTATTTTTAGAATAAATATACAATCTACTTAATAATAAACCATTTACGATATTAAGAAAATTTATTTTTCCATTTCTCGACAAGACCAGAGCAAATGATATCAGAGTAAAGTTTAGGAGAAATTTTATAGATTAAGAATAAAATATTAGTATAATAATTAAGTAAAGATTAGTGGTAAAGAGAACATTTTTAGAAGGTATATAAAGTGTTAAGACAGTGAAAAAAGTTAAAGATTGACAAAATATAATAATTATATAATAAGTAAAGCTGAAGGAAAAGACAAAAGTTATAGATTAAGATAAAATTAAAGTGTTAATGCAATAAGAAGAGTTGAAAATTAAGGATAAATTTAGTTATATTATTAAGTAAAAACTAAAGGAAAAGAGAAATGTTGTAGATTAGGATAAAAGTAAAGAATTAACACAATGAAAAAAGTGTAAGATCAAGGACAAAAAATATTGTTATAGTTAGTTAGGATGGATTGTACAATAATAACACTAAAAATTAATCGTAAGATCATGTAAATAGTACTCGTAACCTTAAAATGAAGTATTTTGTGAATATTTATACTGATTGAATATATATAAAAACAAATTACTAAATGAAATTATCTAAAGTAAATAATTGTAGAAAACAAAATCTATTGATTATGTAAACAGTAAACTCAATAAGTAAATGACGAATGTCTTTTTTGATAAATTGATATCAATCTTAAAATAAATTCAACTTCAGAAATAATTATAACGATTTCTTCAGCAGTGCACCACCAATAAATTATAGAATTGGTCCTATATTCTTTTTTTTATTGTTTAAGGGAAAATCAAAGCCATAATTTAGTTAGGAAATCAGTATGAATTGTTTATAAGCTACAAATATAGTTTCGATTGAATGTCAATGTCATTTTACAGTTAAGTCTGAAGAGAGAAGCAACCTTGAAACAACTCTATTAGACTTAATAACCGATAATAATCGACAGAAAAATAAATAAAAGCTATTAGAAGAAGTAAGTCGGACATAAGTTCAGTTTCCTTAATTGGACTTTGTTGTTAGCCATTTGTTTTTCGGTCCATTCATGTTCCTAGTATAAATTTAGTAATTTGTGGTTCCTTTATCAATGTAAGAGCTATTAGAAGTAAGTCGCAAAGAAGTTCAGTTTCCTTAATTGGACTTCGTTGTTAGCTATTTGTTTTTCATTCCATTTATGTTCCTAGTGTAAATGTAGTAATTTGTGGTTCCTTTTATCAATAATATTTAAATTATTCTTTGTTTTGTAATTTCAAAGTTAGTTATCTAGTATTCTTGTTATATCTTGTATAGGATTACGTGGAAGATGCAGTATATTTATAACAAAACCTTTTTTGGTCATCTGTTATTTAAGTCTAATTAGCAGTCATATATACTGCTATAGGAAATAATTAAACAATAATCAACCAAAAAAAAACTAATAAAATAAAATAAAATATATATATACTATAGATAATAAAATAATAATCCCACAAAATAAAAATATATACATTTTTAAATGGATGAAATATAAATAAATTTAAATTTATATAAATTTTAAATAAATTAATTAATTAAAAAAGAAAGAAATGAAACAGACAAACAGGATCTAAGAATGAAGCTTTTAAAAATATTAAATATATATATATATATACATATATATATATATATATATATATATATATATATATATATATATATATATATATATATATATATATATATATATATATATATATATATATATATATATATATATATATATATATAATAAATGCTCCAATTATTCCATTAATGTAAATTAATTTTATTAAGTATATTCAAAATAAATGTGGGAAAAACACAATTTAAAAAAAAAAAAAAAAAAAAAAGTTGAAAAAAAAGGGACAAATGTTCTAAGCTAACTCCTGCTTTGGCAGAACGCAAGATATAATGTATCCGCAGATATACAAAAGAAAAGGTTAACATTTTAACTGGTTCACATTTTTTAAAAAGTACAAAATATAAGAAAAAAAATGAAATTGAAATTCAAATTATTTAGGCCAAAAGCCAAGAACATTCATTCTATATTTTTTAGTTTTTTGTAGTATTACTTCTTCTTTCGGGCCTTTATTTATAAATTTCATTTATAATGGTCTGAATAATTGGTAAAAAAATATCAAATTATTTAATATTCTGAAATTAATAATAAGTATTTCTTCATTAAGTATTCTAAATACAGAGTACAAGCGACATTTATTGATTTATAATTACCTTTAACATTTTCAAATTCTTAAAATTTAGGATTTATCGATGCAATTATTTAATACAGGAGTCAATTGCGAAATGTTACAGGTATGTAGAATTAAAAATAAGTTAAAATATACATTTATTCATTTGTTGATTAGCGATTCCAGTTTTTATTGTTTAAGGTTAAATTTATCAATATTTAGAAGGAACATTAATTACAATAAAAAAAAGTTTGTCAATTAGTGTGGCACATAGCTTCCTCGCTCCTAATTTTGTATAATTGAATTATTTTATCCTTTTATACTTCCTTTTACTGTCAAATTTATTTATTTCCCCCGTTTTTTAATCTGTCAAAGTTCTTTTGATTTGTTTTATTGATTAAAGTATCAATTTAAGAAAAAATTAAAGGACGTAGACGGTTGAAATCAACCTGTTACTATCTGTGGGCTACTTTTGCACCATCCAAATTTCATAAAAATCAGATGAGTACTTTTGAAGGTATAGATATAAGTATATGTATGTTTGTGCTTAAGGTTGAAATTTATATGGGACAAACAATGGGCTAATTATGATCTACCATCCAAATTTCATTAAAATCAAACGAGCAGTTTTTATGATATGTTGGTTCTCAAAAATTGGGCGACAAACAGACCGACAGTCAGACACGAAACTAAAAATGTTCCCTGATGTCTGCTACGGATTTATGTCTTGGATTTTTTTTAAATCGGAGGCATAAATAATTTTCGTTCAATTTTTAAGTTTTTGGTAGTTTTCATACTACGGAAAGTTAAATTTTAATTTAAATCAAATTATAATTATTATTAACTACGGGAAACAGACAGTGAAAAATACACTCCCGGCGCTGGAGTGTATTTTTCACTGTCTGTTGCCCGTAGTTAATAATAATTATAATTTGATTTAAATTATAACTTTCGTTCTTCAGAACGATTACATAGCTTCCGTTACCTTCGGTAAGCTCGGAAGCAAAAATAAATAAAATCAGCGAAGATAATCACCAGTAATTTTATAGAGGTGTATTTAGTGTGAATAGTACATCAGCAAATGTTTAATGTAGACTAGGATTATCAACTAAGCTATCTCCACACACAATCAATACTTCATTATTTATCGAAGAAGCTTTCGGTTTTTATAAGACTCACTTATAAAACTTGCTTACTTATAAAAACCGCATTGATAAGTTGATAAGAACTACTTTACGTGGAAGGTCAGTTTCGTTGAATCCTTTCAAACCACTTCCACCGGTATATTCAAATTGTTTGTAAAATAATAATTGACAAAAATAAGTTCAACCACTTAATAGCAATGGTGGACAAATTGGCAAATAGAATGAATTCATTATGACCAATCGATTGAACTGACAGTGAATGTCAGCTGTGTCAAATGATGAATATAATCTAATCACGGTAACTCATTAACTTAAGTGTTATTACTCAGCATATCTAAAATTATGCTAGATTGTTCGTCAAGTAAAATTATTTGTATAGATGCCACATAAATGGCAATAAAGAGTAATTTAAATGGCAATATAAGCCACCTATATGGCAATAAAGAGTCATTCAAATGGCAACAGAAGCCACGTAGATAGCAGTAACGAAAGTCATTTCCAATAAAGGTAATTTAATTTTACAAAGCTGGCATTTAGCCAAAAGCAGTCATCTTCAGTGCCGTTAACACGAGTACAAAAGTCAATCAAGGAGTTGAGTCATTGGTTTAAATATGACCAGAAATGAATTAGATTATCAACATTCAGACAGAAATCAGTAATCAGTAATCCGTATTTAATCACAAAAAGTAGAAATCAGTATTCATTCACTAGAAATCAGCATTCAAACACAAAAAGCCAGTATTCAATCACTAGAAATCAGTATTCAATCACTAGCGGTTATCTTAAGTTACAATTTTAGGAGATGCATCTAATAACTATTTTTAAAATTAGGTAAATAATAGTATAATAACAATAAATTAATTAAAAGCAGAGCATGCATAGGCAATAAAACAAGTTCATTCATAATTCATTAAATTAAGTTGTATAAAATCAAACAATCTGGAGTTAAAAAAGTCGAAACCAGAATTTTGAGTGTTTTTCATATAAGCATGCAAAGTTGTTAAATTAGGTTCTTATTGAAGTTGGGTATTTTGCAGTAAATTATATTATAAGCAAACAAGCATGCAATGTTAAATTAGTTGAAATTAGAATTATTTTTGCAAAATTCTGCAAAATACAGAAACAAACATACAAGTGTAAAATGAAATGGTTTAACATTTAAAGTTTATTTATTTGTTTTTTAATTTTGTCGCACACACTCAACCAAACATCATGCTGTAAAATTAGGATAGTACAGAAATTGTGCATTTTGCAGTAAATTATGTTGTATAAGATTAAACATTCAGAAATTAAAAAAGTCATAACCAGAATTTTGGGTGCTTTTTGTGTTATTTGTGTAGAGAAGAAACAAACATGCAAGTTGTTAAATTAGTTTCATACAGAAGGTGGGAATTTTGCAGTGAATTATATTGTAAGTAAACGAACATGCAATGTTAAATTAGTTGAAATTAGCATTTTGGAGGTTCTTTCGTAAACTTCTGTTGTATAAAGAAACAAACATGCAAGGTGTTAAAAATTAGTTTATACGGAAGGTGGGTATTTTGCAGTGAATTATATTGTAAGTAAACGAACATGCAATGTTAAATTAGTTGAAATTAGCATTTTGTAGGTTCTTTCGTAAACTTCTGTTGTATAAAGAAACAAACATGCAAGGTGTTAAAAATTAGTTTATACAGAAGGTGGGTACTTTGCAGTGTTATATATATTGTAAGCAAACGATCATGCAATGTTAAATTAGTTGAAATTAGAATTTTGGAGGTTCTTTCGTAAAATTATGTTGTATAAAGATAATTATAACTAGAGAGGTATTAACCTCTCTAGTTATAATTATCTTTATAAAAAAGTAATCTTTATTAAAAAGTAACACTACAATATTGCCACCACAATTTTATATATTTAAATAGACGCGTTTCGACATTATGTCATCTTCAGTGTGTTAACATAGTAAGTGAAAGACTACTACTAAGCTTCACTTACTATGTTATCTTCACTTACTATGTTATATTACAGTCTTTCACTTACTATGTTAACACACTGAAGATGACATAATGTCGAAACCTGTCTGTTTAAATATATATAATTGTGGTGACAATATTGTAGTGTTACTTTTATTAACCTCTCTAGTCATAATTATGAGGTGGTACCACGAAATCTCAGTCAAAACGACCAAATATTTGTTGTATAAAGAAACAAACATGCAAGTCTAAAATAAAATTATTCAAAATTTAAAGTTTATTGGTTATTATTTTATTTTAATTTTGTCGCACAAACACACAAACATGCAGGTTGTAAAATTAGGATGGTACAGAAATTGTGTATTTTGCAGTAAATTATGCTGTATCAACAACATAATTTCACAACAACATCAATATCACTTTAACAACAGAATCAAACATTCAGGTGTTAACAAAATTCTGGGAGCGGAAAACAGCATACAGGTTATTAAATCAGGTTCACACAGAAGTTGGGTAGTTTGCAGTTAATTAATTAAGCAAGCAAACAAATAAGCCGTGTTAAAACAAGAATTTGTGGTTTATTTCTGTTATATACAGAACAAGTGTCAAATAAAATCCAAGTAAAAGTTTTTTTTTTTGTTGTTTTTAATGTTGTCGCACACAATCAAAAATGCAGATTGTAAAATTAGGATCTTATAGAAGTAAGGTTGTTGGCAGTAAATTATGTTGCAAGCAAACAATCATGCGGTGTTAATTATTTAAAAATATAATTTTGGTAATTTTTTCATTCTGTTATACAAGAACAAACATGCTGATGTTAAATTATAGTTGTTTTTCAACCTTTTCCTATGATTATAAAAGTTTTTAAACTATATTGTAGTTATTCAATATTTAATTAAACAATTTTCTCGTTAAAAGGCATAGTTGAAATTTTAACAAGAAAGTTATTTATTAATAATTATTTTTCAAGAAATTACATTTTAAATCGTTTACCTAAATTTTATAAATTAGAATATGTAATACCGATTAGATAACTACAAGTTAGCATTAAAAAATACTTAATAAGTATGAAGATAAGTCCGATATAATTATTTATAATTAAATATAAATAAAAATCTTATATCCTGCTTTGGAGGCTTTCCTGAATTATTGTATTAGCTAGGTCATAACGTGTATGCTCACAAAAAAAAAAAATAATAAATAAATAAATAAATAGAACATTTTATTTTGAAGAATCCTACTATAATGAGTCAATGTTACAACAATAATATAAAATAGAAATAGAAATATTTTTAAATAATACTAATCAAAATAACTTTAAGAGGCTCTCAAATTTTTAATAATGTTATATAAAATAATAAGCTATTGATTATCATAATAATATGGTACGATCCAAATTTACTCTGAATGCATTTACTAACTTAGGTAAGTAATTTTATAACATTATTTCTCACATTGAAAGTTATGATAATTTACATTACATTTATCAATTATGATTAAAAGAAACTTTCAAAAGTTTTCACTGATGATTATCAATTTCAGTGTGGTAAAACCAGTTCATTTTAAACAGTTTGTTATTGTGCAATGTCAATAAACAAATTAAGTATCCTATTACAGGTCATTAAATAGTACCACTAAATTTCGGTTCAAATTACTACAGGTATCTTCCAGTGATAAATCACCTTACAATTACTTATCACGTGTTTTCATCCACGTGTACGGTATATTTAGTGTAAATATTGATAATATAATAAATATATTAATTGTATTTAAAAAAATTGTGGTTTTACAAATTTGAGTTTAAAAGTGTACTTACTTTGCTAAGCATAGTTGGAGGGTTATTTCTCATAAAGGTCCAAGTTCCAATAAGTGGGAGGTAGTTAGAGGTCTGAAGTACCTCTTGACTACTCTTTTATATATATCTTGGTAAGTATAACAGGAGGGGGGAGATGGGATGGAAAAACGCTTACTGGACGCTCAGTAGAAGGCAACCATGGAGAGGGAGAGCTAGGCAAAAAGAACTGTTTTTTTCAATGCCAACAACTCCTATACAACTTCTGCAACAGTTTCCTTTCCTTATCAAATCCTAACTAATGTTTTGAGAAGGAACTTTTAGGGGTTCGATAATAATAATACCATTTTAATTCGATTTACCATTTTCTTCCTCTCATTCAAACAGTCTTCCGCCTTGAACTCGCTTTCAAAAGTTCATATTATATAAACAATTCTGGGTTTGGTTTTTAACATTGTCATTATTTTTATTTTTTTATTTTTTTTTAAAAAAAAGCTACTGTTAAAATTATTAAATGTATTGTATGTTAATTTTAAAGATACTCTCTTATTATTAGTCTTTATATCGATGGCTAATAAGTGATACCTCGTATCTTCAAAATGTCAGGTTTTCAGGAGGAACAAAAAACTATTTAAAAAATAAATTTACTTTTACTGACTAAGTTTTTTACGTGATTTATAAATTTGAATAACATGTAACCCTTCTGAAACATTGGTAACTGCCTAATAAATTATAACATTTCATAAAGTAATGTAGTTACGGTTACGAATTCTCACTATGTCACTTCTTATAAAGTGAACAAATACGAGGTCTCACTTACGAATTAGGAGCTCAGTTGTGAGGTGTCACAAGTAACCTTCACCAAAATACATACACCAGAAACACATATGAGGTGCAGTTACCAGCTATCACATAACAAATAGTTTGCGAATCTGATCCGAGATGTCACGACTGCCCATTTTCTATGTGAAGAAATTTCTTTTTCACTTACGAGATTTCGCATGTACTTGCAGACAAGCCTCCCAAGGCCAATACAATGAAAACCTCAAAATCACCATTATGGTAGTTACGAGGTATCACTTATTAGCCATCGATATGTATTATTACATTAACTTATCTAATTGTTTTTATCTTTACACTTATATTTTAAATATGATGCTTGTAATCACAATATTTATCAGATTTTGGGGAGTCTAAACAGGATCCCCGCGATCTAAAGCTTACATGGTGGCTTGGGAAATATCTTAATTTATTTAAAACTGATAGGATTTGTTTAAAATGCGTAGCAAAGAAAAAGTTTGTCCAAGAACATCCCCATTTGATGGAAACACTATTCTAGTCTTTCTTCAATTTCTTCCTTCCAGGGCTTAATTTCAGTCGTAACGGAGTTCACCTCGCGGGAGCCGGAGGACCATAAAGCAGTAAGAGAGTGAATGTGACACATAATGTGTCGTAATTTCACAGTGCCACCCCAAATATTACGTGGGTGTTCAGGCACCTAAAATTTTATAAATAAAGCACTGTTGCTTCCGTCTTTTTTCCGGTTGGCCTTATATTATAACAGAATGCGTACTAATATAACAAAGTTTAAATCATCCATTATCTTCCATTCTGCAAAAATGACCTGCTTACTTCCATTATAACCTGTGAGCCTCTCTCATCAATTTTGGTTATCTTCGGACAAGTCAACAGTCAACAGTCTTCTGTTGCACCTTTTTTTTTTTACCATATTTTACTATATTTTTATAACGTAACATGATAGTAACAACAGTTCAATAGGAAGCAAGCCACTTGTACATTTTCTTCGTGAAGATTTAATAAAGTTTAAATGGTTTGTCATGATTTAATTGATCCCTTGGCTGACAATATTTAAGTTCCGTAGGTAAAAACTAGGAATTTTCGCTCTTAATCTTCAGAAACTAGGACCTTTATATATTCCTGCGCTTGCCTGTCTCTCTGTAACGCACCTGATCTCCAAAAGTACCCAACATAATAATTCGAAACTTTGATGTTATGTTTTGTGTAATAACCCAATCACAAGAAAATTATTTGGAATCCCCAATAAATTGCCCTTAAAAATGATAGGGGTTGAAGTTTAAGGGATTCAAGATTCAATGTAAGGGGTTTAAATTGTTTTATCGGAAATGCCTCATGAAGGGTGTTAAATAAAAGAGGAGGACGTCCTAAGTATAAATATATATTTCGTTGGTTTTGTTATTTGTTTTTGAACCAATTATCTTTGCGTCTGTGCGCATGTGCCCTTGACAAATGCGTTTTTCGTGTCCCCCTTCCCCTCCATTTTTTAAATAATTCTACGACAAAATCTAAGACAAATCATAGTGCGAGTGAGGAGTTTGCACTAGAGCGATAGCAAGGGTAATAAAACCACAAGAGCAAAGCAAAATTGAGTTTTCGCACGAGTTGCGTATAGCACTTTATCTACGATTGTTGGATTTTAATAATAAATACAGAAAAAAACAGTTACTTTAATTAAACAAACAGCAGATAAGTTTTCTTAAATGTAAACCAACACGTTAACCGTGCGATAAGGAAAATAATTATGAAACGCGCTTGCGCAATGAATACAACTACGAAAATAATCACTTTCTACGCATCTAAAAAGAGATAAAATGATTATATTTCGTATCAATCGTAGATAAAGGAATTTTTCGTACGTCACATATTTAGTGAGAAAAAAATAAATAAATAAAAAACCCTCCTATTAGTTAAATTCCCAACGGACCGAATGCTCTTACTTGGCCTATATTTATTTTATTAATAATTTCTTGACAAAATGGAATACATATTTATTTTCCTTTTAGTAGAATAATTTATTATGGGTATTCGAGCGGCCTCAAAGTAATAAAAAATTTATTGCAAAACGATATAGTTTATTCAAATTTCTACATGCTGATCAGCATCGCATGAGGCGGTTAATTACGTGAAACACTACAACATGCGGAACAATAAAGAAAAATAAAATTAATAACGATTTTGCGTTAACCTTTCTACTTACTTTGTAGGATATCTTATAGCAATGAAAGTCAACTTTTTTGTTTTACTTTTTTTTCAATTTATTTTTGTCTTAAAGCAAAACAGGTGTTAGTATTGTATAAAGGTAGATCAGTTCAATTAAAATTATCATTCCTAATACAGTACATGATTATATATGTTATATATATATATATATATATATATATATATATATATATATATATATATATATATATATATATATATATATATATATATATATATATATATAATTATGTTTTAATTTATTTTTATTAGAATTCAATAAATCAAAAACCGGTGAAACCTTGAAGGGGTTCAAAGGGGGCTATTAATCCCACCTCTCGCTCGAGGAAAGTAAAAAATTACGAAAACATATAACTAAATAATGGTACATTTTATTTAATTCTTATATATTTAAAAAAAAAAGAATCATGTGCTTAGTATTAATCTAATACGTCTATTATTTATATAATGTATACAGGGTGATTGGTGATATATATACACAAAAATAAATAGGGTGATTCTAAACATCATTGGCTACAAAAAACATTATATAAACCATGGGTCTATTCTCAACCGTTTTCCCACAAGGTCAAATTTTATGATTTTTTTAAGATCGCATACCTTTGCTCATAAAAACACTTATTGCTCCAAAAGTATAAAAGCTAATACAAAATTTTTTGTTTCGTTGTAAAGCTGACAAAATTTCTTGCAAGAAAAGTGAAATATTAATTTTCATTTGTTACATGAGAATAAATTTATACAAATTTTATATTTTTTTAAAAGAAATGTGTTTATTGTTGTTGATGTTGACATGTAAGTGAGTATATTAAACCAATCTTGCTTCTTTTAAATGTTTACTCACCTGTAGGTCAACAATAGCAACAATAAACACGTTTCTTTTTTAATTTCATTGAAGTTTACTAAGAATTCCGCCTTATGAATGGGTAATAATATTAATATTGATCGATAGTAAGGAAGTTTTTCCTGGAGCCCGACAAGTTTAAGCTCGGTTCTCTACCAAGTTATGGAACCACAAAAAAATGTACAATTTAAAAAAAGTAATTGTAATTTTTTTGTCCTGAAATTTGAGGGCAACAAAATTAATACTATACTTTTCTTGTAAGTAATTTTGTGAGCTTTACAATGAACCCAAAAATTTTGATTTAGCTTTTATACTTTTGGAGGAATAAGTGTTTTTATGAGCAAAGGTGTGCGATCTTAAAAGAATCAAATTTTGACCTTATGGGAAAACTGTTGAGAATAGACCCATGGTTTAAAACTTTTTTGTAGCCAATGAGGTTTAGAATTACCCAATTTATTTTTGTACATAATATCGCCAATCACCCTGTATATTTATTCACTCTTTAATTTATTTTAATTTAATATGGAAATCGAAAAATTCCATTACAATATTTTTAACACAATATTCTAAAAAAGTAAACAACTTTCTATGAAATTAATTTTTTTTATTAGTTATTTTATAAATTATTTTATTGCCCGTATAATAAATATTTAATTTAATAAATAAGAAATGTACAATAATGAAGTATAAAATAATAAAATTACACCTCTTATTCTATTAATAATATAAAATTTCATGTATTTCATTTTGTTAATGTGTATTTATTAAATTAATTATATAACTCATACAATAATCTCCAAATGGATAAACAAATTAATACTAAATAAGTGCAAAAATTGGTAATATATTATATTTATATATTAATTTAAAGAATCATCTACAGTTTATGGATTACAAAAAATCAAAATACGATAATAGTAAAACAAAGTATATTATAATTGATATAAAATTATTTAATTTTATTAATAAGAAACATTATTTATTTTAATATACTTCAATCAATGTAATATTTAACTGGACATTGTTATTGGAATACAAATAGATAAAATACTAATAATAATTATTAATACGAAGAAATTTTGTTATGAATGTTACGCGAAACACACTAAATTATATTAGATAGAAACAAAATAAGTACTATACAAATTAATAATTACAAAATTATCTTTAAAATAATGAATGAAGAAGTAAAATAATTACGGTTAAGAGTAATGGACGTTTTAAGAGAGAAATAGTTAAAAAAGAAAAATATGTTAGGCTACTTTTTCCGATTAAATTTGATATTTTAATAGGTTTAGTGTCTTGATGTTTTAGTTATGATTTGATAACAAAAATTTAAGAAACCATAGATTAATTAATTTTTTATTATAATGGTTAAGAGAGTGTAGGGTTTTTAGGGTTATCTCCACCCCCTTTTTTTCATTTTTTTAAAGTGTTTATTTTTCCATGTTTATAAAAACAAAGAGTTTGTTTTCTAACTTTAAAAATATTGGTTATAGAACCCTAAAACATGGTACCTATTTCGATTCAAAACTTGTGAAATTATTTAAAATTCTCTATTGCTGTGTGCATTTTTATTTTCTTTTTATCTAATGTATGAACTTAACGAGTGAACTAACTAACATACGACCACAAAAGTAGTATATGTCTACTCTGAATACATATCACTGCACACTATAATTATTATTATATTCATTACCTGACTTCTAAAAAAAAAAAAAAAAAAAACTATCTTAATATTAATTCAGATTCCTATTGTATTAAAATTATCCAAAAGGTCAAATTTATATAGCTTTTATGCTGCAGGAATGATTATTGTTAATAAACAAGTTCTGATTGCGAAACGCATCCGGGCTGAACTATCACATTGCGATATGTAGTGAGTTCTGATAATTGTGTTATGTATCTACAAGTTCTAGTTACTTTGCTTACTATGTTATGTGCACATCAAAAAATTATACTCAGATGTTAAAAACGAACAAGGACAAGGTTGAATGCATACGAACAATTGAGATGGTAATCAAAATTTAAGCCGCATTAAAAAATATTTTATACTATTAACACTAAAGGAAAATCCTGGACCCAACATGAACTTTGTGTCTCTAATCCAGATCTGTTGATGTAACAGGTTCTCTCTTAATCATGACCTGTTCATGCAGTGAATCGTGGTCAAGCATGGCTTCATGAAGTGAATCATGGATAGGATCATGCAATGAATCTTTCATTAGTAGGGAGTCCTTAAGAAGCATGTGATCCTTTAGTTTCTTGCAGGTTGAAGTCTGGTGTCGTTCCATGTACATCTTCTGCGAAAAAGCCTTTCCACATCCTTGGCACACCCATTCCCAGCTGTGATGTTTTTTAGACCTTTGGTGAGCTCGAAGATTGGACCTGAAAATTAGTTACTTATTAATATTTATTACAAATGTTTGCAACTGTTCAAAACTATTACTACTTTACTTTCCAACCAACAATATTCTATTTTCTGCTATAGTGTAACTACTAGTAGCTTCTTTGCTAATTCACTCTTTGAACTCTTCTGAAAATCAAATCTAAATTATTTTTGGTGTTTGGACATTGGTTCATTAAATTTCTCATTATTACTTTTACTTCTTGTCAAAAATGCTTCCTCTTTTCAATAAACGAGTTAATAAAACTTAAATGTATCATATATTTTATTTTTGTTGCTACATATTACCTTATTAACTTTGAAACATCTTCACCTTTATTCTACGTTAAAATAACTGTATAGCCCAACTTTTCTTGTTCACTTAGAGAACGAAGAAATAAGTAAGTTGTATTATCATTTCCACATGCTTCTATGGTTTGAATTTTGGCCAAAGCAAAGAAGGTTGAAATATCAAATAAATATTAAGTTATTATTAAAAGTGTGTGCCACATGTACACTCTAGTTAGATATTATTTTCAGTGTATAAAAATTGTTGAAAGTGTTACCTATCTGAAAACTTCTTGCCACAAGCAGGGCAGTCAAAAGGACGTTCTCCAGTGTGCAGACGTAGATGGCCCTTGAGAACCCATGGTCTATTGAAACTCTTGTAGCAAACAGGGCAGGTGTTCCTCTTCGGTCCACCCCTGATGTGGCTGACTTCTCTAGCTTGCCTAAGCACTTCTTGACTTAATTCCCTCCCTATACACTGTTCTAGGTTGATTCTCATTTTTATTGGAACTGTTTGAAAAACAACAGGCTTGTCCTTCAGTCTTACCTTCATCTCGGAGCTCGACTCTCCTTCAGAACTCTCTTCCATTTTAATTCTGCAGTCCATAGGATCGAAATCTTTACTTCCTAAGATGTCATGGAGGCTTTCGTCCATATGATCACCATCGTCTTTCATGAACTCCTCTAAACTGATAATTCTGTTCGGGCCTTTTTCAATCGTTTCATCATCTACAGGTTTAATTACATCAGAAGATGAACTAGGTAATTCGTTTTCTTTTGAACAATTACTATAATCTGAGCAAGTACTGTTAGCTTTCTGAGGTATGAATTCTGATGGTATTTTAACAGACATTTTGGGCGAGCTCTTTTGATTCAAAAACTTAGCCATGTTCATTGGCTCTTTGAACATTTGTTTTAAATGAGCTGGGATTTGAACTTTTCTCAGGGTCTTTTCTAAGCCATCGCCGCTAGGTTTTGGCTGCTGAGGTTTTGGCGAATTGCCAGCAAACACGTCTAATTGTTTTGCTGATCCCATGATCTTATTCATTTCTGTGCACTGCTTTGTCAGATTTAAACTTCCTTGCATAAGATTTGGATTAATTTTCTGGCTCTGATCTTCTAACACAGGTCTCGAATTACAGGCCCCGTTTTTTCCTTGATAATTTAAGTGAGTGTTGCCGTTTCTCAATATTATTGGAAATTTCCCACTGTCCTGAGCATTGTTAGAACTTTTCGGCTGCACAACAATTTTGTCGATGAATCCTTGGTACTTATCGGAGTAAGTGATTTCGACTCTACAGTTTTCAAAAATATCTACTCTTCTGTTTCTCGGAAAGGTGACTGGTTTTTCTAAAGGCCTTTGTTTAACAATATTTTTATCTAGGTTTGATCCACTTGGGCCCGCAACGCAGTTCTCTAATCCTCTCACCTGAATATGACTGTTTTCGTTTATTCTAGGTTTTTGATTACCGTTGCCTAAAAACATCCTTTGTCTTTTACTTGGACTATTTCCTATTTCCAGATATTCACTTATAACATGATCGCTTATACTCTCTGCTGTGCTCCATTTAACATTAGATAAATCGGCATTGCTTACTCCTTCAGTAGCAGAATCACTGTCGTTTCCTTTCCTTTCGGGAGATATCAATCCAAGTTTTTCTGCCGTTTCTCTACTGGTGCTCATGATATCTTCGCTACAGCCCATATCCATGCCTAGATTACCCAAATCATCAGTGCTGAAAACTCCAGGAAGGGTGTCTTCAACGAAGTGCTCGAAGCTATCTCTTCTCGTAAAGTCGTCGACTTTTAATCCGTAACTCCCGCAGTCAAAGTGGGAAGCGAAACTAGAAATTTGAGACTCTTCTTTGATTTTCACGTCGGCATCACCAATGCCTAAGTCATCGAAACTATTGACCGGTGTACATAAATCAGCCGTGTTCGTGATATCTCTTAGCGGTTCTCTGTAAGGAAGAATGGAGTTTTCTCTTCTATCTGATGTACAGTTAAGTGAAGACTCCACTAATGCCGTGGGTTCTAACGAAGGACTAGTGTTCTGCAAATTATCGGAAGGAAAGCCGATTTCTCCGGTTATGTATTCATCCGATAAATCTGGCATGTCGGGTGCGATTTTACTATTTCTTCTTGAGCTGTCACTGTTGTTCATAGACGAGTTCATTACGTTTAGCCTTGAGGAATTGTCTCTTCTGTAAGACATTTCTAAGCCAAATCTCTTGAGGTCCGAATCTGTTAACCTGTCTGATGTTCGACTATGATTTTGGCCAAGCAAATCACTTTCTGTAAATTTACAGTGTGCATTTCCTACCAAATCAGGGTCGAGCAAGCATTCCATCATCATCTGAGTACCACTATTTTACAATAATTCTGAAACAATATAATAACTGTTTTAATTAAAGTGTCTTACAAACTTGACACAGTATAAAAATAAGACGGAAGTAATAATATAAAATGTAAATAATAAATCAGCCGAGGAGGGGGGGGGGGGGGGGCACAAACGGAAACATCCTTTGCTTTTCCCGGTAAGTTAAAATTTAAAATGATCTTCAAGGAATCAAATAATCAAAATAGAAATTAAAATTGATTCATGGGGGGGGGGGGGGGGGGGTATTAAAAATAAAGGGAGGAGAGAACTCTATGGCATCAAGATATTCTTGCTTAGTGAAATTATTGTATTACTTCTCGATGATAGTTTCTATAAACCCATCGAATAAAAAATACATTTAAGATAACTCTCCACGGCGAAGCAGGGGAATCCAGCAAGTATACTTATAGTTGTTTGGTAGTCAGTGTTTTATTTATTAGTACTTGACAAAAATTAGCTATTTGTGTAAGTATTGTTAACAGTCACAGCCATTTAAATTATTTCCTCTTCACAAACATTCCTTTCGCACTTGATTATCAAAATTGCTGTTGTACAATATCATTTGAAAATTTTTCGTCAAAACGGAAACCCTTCGTCAGCGTTTTACTAAAAGTAACAATTAAATTTACAGCTGTTACGGAAAAATTGCAAAGTTTAAATGCTATTTTTATAAGAGGTCTTCATCAACTTTATTTCCTCATGTGGAGCGATTTTCCCTTATATAAAAAATACCGTCCTTTGGCAGTGAGGTTGAGGGACGCCATTCCTCTCCCTAACGTCACAAACCCCCCAAGAAAGTGACTTTTCATTGTTTTGATAAAGGCTAAGAGGGTGGCTATTAATTTGAAAGAAAATGAGAGTTCACCCATCCTTAATCTCGTTATCCCATAGAATCACATTTTTCTAAGGTTCATATCTTTAAATACTCAGCTTACTGAGATGTTGGTATATGTAATAACTGGTTCATTATGTCACAGTCAAGTCAAATAAATTAAGACAGAATATATGACAGTAAAAGAGGCAAGTCAAAATTATTTATTAACCAGTGTATTTCAATCTACCTAACATCATTTCCACAGGCATATTATATCCATCCAACACTTAGCCCAGTAGCCTCAAAAACACTTTGATATTAAAATAAATATATTACACTCTGTACTTACTTTGTAAAAAAGCAGGCAGTATTGAAAATTGACTTAAAGTATAACCAGTTAATATTCTTGTTTATAAAAAAAAGAAGTTATTTTTTTTAGAACAAAAATAATACAGCGATCACTTGAGCAAAGTTTATTTGACAGATAGCGTAAACAAACTAAATTCTTTTTTATATTTAATTTTTTAAATAAAAACAGGTGATTTATTTACATCATTGTTGATTAATTACAGCTGAAATATCTCTAAAATTGTTTATTTATTAAAAAAAAAAGCAAACAAATAATGATTGTATTTATGCCCCCTCATAAAAAAAAATTTCGCCGAACCCCTTCCCTTCAAGGTAAACAATTTTTACAACTAATTTCAATCGTAAATTCATATTATTTATAGTTGTCTAGTTTATTATTATAGTAATTGATAACATTTTTATTAAAATAATTCGGCTATAACGGTTTGAATAATAAATCAATAAAATCCCAACTTTTTGTGTTGTTAAGATTCCTGCACTGTTAGAAAAGGTTACGTATAATTATCAAGGTTATAAAAAATAACCTTTCTTTGCTTTTAGATAATTTTTCATAATATTATTGTTTGTGTTCAAGACATAGATATAAAAGTTTTAAAATTCAGGTAAATAATTATTATTTTAAATATGTGAATTACAGTTCTTATTCTCTTCTAGACAAAGCTGTCTGATAAAGAAATTGTCTAATGTTAGAAGCCTTGTATCGTATTGTTTGCAAGCGATTTTATATTAATAAACTAGTTCAATGGTTTTCAAATTCATTTTATTCGTTATCAAATTAAATTTGTAGTCAAGTGTAATCTTGTAGAGTTATGTTAAGTATTGTGTATGTTACTGCTGACTATTTATTAAATGTTTCGAATCTATTTGTAAACAGATCGATGCTAAAACTATGCGTCTTTGATAGTTCGTTAAAACATTACGGTTGATTTAACAAGAACTTAGATAATTACTAAGCTTTGTTTACTGTAAAAAAAATATTGTATCTAATAATTGTGTTGCCCACTTATTTTAATTATTATATATTTTTTGTTAATATTTTTTATTTAAATAAATGTGTCGCATTCAATTCCACCGCGAAATTTTCATCAAATTCTGTACAAAGATACATTACTCAACTATTGATTTAAACATTTAGAATCTGACCTTGAGCTGACACCGTATTGAATCAATGCCTATATTTGCAATTTTTTTTTAAACTTTATTTTTATTATTCTTGTATAATATTTCAAAAGTAATATGCATTGATGGGGGTAATTATTGGAAATAATAGATAAAACTGTTAGAGCATCATGTTATTTAATTGGATATTTAATTATTTAATAAACAGTTTACTCAAAATATTTTTTTTGTATATTTTCTTTTTATTATTACACTTTTTCTTTATTGTTGTTAAATATTGTAATTATGTTTAAAACGTCATCAATCTATAAAATTTTGATTCAAAGCGATGTTAATACTTTAATTTGAATAATGAAATTTAATCAACGTTTTTCAATCAACAAAGACAAACATTTTTTGAAAGTGAAATTTAAAATATAAAATATTTGTTTACTCTGGCTTAATATCTACGTTGATGATCGCTTCGAGTTGGCATATGTTGAATATCCCTCTATCCTGTAATGACCTAATGTTAAACAAGACTTTAAGACACTTCTCTTTCTTTTTTCTCTGTCCCAATATGTTGAATCAAACTGATCAAACACATTCTCCCTAATGGCTCCATAAGAATTCCATACATACCTATTACAGAATCAGTGCCAGATTACCAAATAGGCTGAGTTACCTGCCTTCTAGGCCCTACGCAAGAACGGCTCTTATTTAATCTTGTTTTATATTTATTTTAGTGTTGTAAATAATTTTATCTACGATTGTAACGAAGTATAAACATTGTATCTCTGTTAAGATGCGTAGAAAGTGATTATTTACTTACTTGTATTCATTGCGCATGCGCGTCTCATAGTTCTGAAGAATTCCTCTTCTTTACCACCCTAGGGCGGTAAAGAAGAAGAATTATTCAACTTTTCACACGATTAGCGAGTTTATTAACATTTAACAAAACTAATTTGATGTTTGTTTAATAAAAGTAACTATTTATATCGATTTTTTTTTTGTGAAAATACATGCGTGATTTAAGTGATTATGATGAATATGAGGAGAATAATACGCCTCCCGAAATAATTAATTCCGCACAAAATACAACTAATGAATTAATTTCCTCTTTTTCAAAAGAGAAATACGAACTTACATACAGGAAGTTTATTCTTTTTTTCTGTATTTATTATTAAAATCCAACAATCGTAGATAAATTACGGTATGCAACTCGTGCGAAAAAGGCATTTTGCATTGCTTGTGTCGTTTTACTACCCTCGCTATCGCTCGGGGTCAAACTCCACACTCGCATGCAAAATGCTACTTCCCGCACTCGAAGCGTAATGTACTATTGTTGAATAATATGTACTTTGCACATTTATTATTTAGTTCCATACTCTTAAAACAAAACTTTTTGTACTCTTAACACCAAATCATTTTGTCTTAAAAATACAATACAATTATTCAGGCTTACATTGATTTCTCTTCAATAAAACATCAGTTCCTATTAGGACCAAACAAATTCTAAATTATTATTTTCTTTACCATCCTTCGCCATGACAATGTTTGCGTGAAATATGAATGTGATAGATTAAGCTCACTGAGTTTTTTTATTTTATGTCCATTATGCATTTAACAAAGGAAATTTTTATGTGGTGGACTCAAATTGCCAATAAAATTGCCATTTTCACTATGATTTATTACTATGGTTCTTTTATGTTTATAAAAAAATACATTATTTGCTTCTACTTATTTTACAGCATTGCCCTTCTTAATGTGCTCTTTTGATTAACCCATTATGCCCATTATGTGTTTTACATTGTTTATAACTTAATACATTATTTTAAAAAATGGACAGGTTTGAAGGGATTATGTATTTTTTATGCTGGTAATTATTAAATGGATGATGCCCCCCTAGTTATACCTAGAACATCTTGGATTTCTATAAGATTTTTCGCATTAACTGTTAAAAGAAGATTTTCTGAGTATTTGGAACTTATTTTGGAAACTTCTCCAAATATTTTTCTGAGGCCTTAGTTTGGGTAGTAGGATTAAAAGGAAGAGGGATAAATAAATACTTGCGCTTGATTATATGCATCCGTTTGGCTATCCCCCAAAAACAGAGAGGCTATAAACTTATTTGAAAATGATTGACATGAGAGTCTAAAGATTTCTACTGCTAGAGGTCTCCGCAGAGTTTAATCCTGCACTGGACAAGCTCTAAAACTAAATGTCTTCTGCTAGAGGGATCTGCCAATTTATACATACCTACTTCACTAGTCACTGTGATCATTAGAGGAAAGCATATCTTACTAGGACAGTGGTTTTAGGCAAATGCGATACCTCTTTCTTAAACTGATTCCACCACTTGATTGTTTCAGAACTATCATCATGAGTTTGTTAACCACCAAGCTCTAACACTATCTTATCCTAAGCTAATTGTCATTCTGTCTTGCCTGAATATCAAATAATCTTACGATGTCTGACACCAGCTTTGAACTGTATCCTAAGCTAATCGTCATTCTGTCTTGCCTGAATATCAAGTAATCTTACGAAGTCTGACACCAGCTTTGAACTGTATCTTAAGTTAATCAATGATTTTATAGCTTTCATATTTATGACAACAAATACAAATCTGTTGTCTGATTCATGCATCAGGGAATTGCAGAGATACATGTTATAAAATACAGCGATGCTTAGCTGCTTGTTATAAAGCTGCTTATGACAAACAGCTTTATAAAATATTCCTAAATAAAACTACTGAACTTATAATTGTTTACTTGTCCAGATTTAATTATTTTATTAACTATATTAATATTCTCTGTTTCAGCTGACGGTAGAAGAGCATTCATCGTGAAATCTTGTGTTGGAGAAATAAAAGCTTGGTACAAATCTCCAACCAAGAATCTACCACCTGTCCTTGACAGCAGTTCCTTCATTCCCATTTTATCTTAGGTAAATTTGAAACCAATATTTCTTATCGTTTAAGCTTTTGCTGTTTCTCTAAATATTTGGTAAGTGTCAAGTTTTGGTGACTTATATTGTGGGGATTATTTATGAATAGTTTTTAGTTTCTTGTCAATTAAATTACAGAAAAAAAGAAAAGAAATGAGATAAAATACAGCGTGCTGTCTTGTGGTTGGTGAAGTTGTGCTTTTTTGACATTTTGACTTCGCTGGTTGACAATCGACTCGGCAAATTCCTCTGAAAATCTTGTATTTTTTCTTAGCACTTGTCCAAGTATTTGTTTTTAACATGCTTTTTTTTACGTGGAGAGTCAGGCACTTATGTAGTTGGTTACCCACCACAAATTACTTAAATGTATAAAAATATTCCCTTATCTTAATAGTAATTTGATGAAGTGATGTCATCACCTTTACACACAGAAGAATGATGTATTTTTTTGTCCTAAATTTCTATGGACTCTGTCTTAATATTTATTTAGACAAAGGATTTCCAAATAGGAAGTGAACAAATATAGGGTGGGTAACTAATTTACTAACATTTGACTTGATTCCACCTAGGGTGAGAAACAGGAAACCCAATAAATGTATATCGAGAGTCCAATAAAACACCAACCCTTGTGTTTGCAATTTCTTGAGAAAAATCTCAATTCAAAAACTGACTGATAAAATATATCTTTATAGTCCTTAAAATATGCGAGCAATTATTCCTAATGAGAAAAAAATGTCGGTTATTAGGAGATAGGTGTAATTCACAGAGTTAAACAGAAACTGGAGTCACAAGAGGGGGATTTGACAAACATTATCGTTTCGTCTCACCCGCTCTCCCTTGGGGTCGGAATTTCAAACCCGAGTTAATGGGCTCTTGCCTAAGTGTTTCATTAGGGTCCGTAGGCAAAACCAAGGACCCTTATATTTTCCTGCATATGTCGTCTGTCCGTCCTCCGTCCGTCGCCTGCTCTCTCGGCTACACCTTTCTTCCGATTACTTTGAAATTTGGCATATATGTGTCTTGTACCTACCCACACATTTTAAAAATATAGCGACTTGAAAAAAACTTAAGGGTTACATTTTTTTTTTTTTTCGACACCATGTGTGGGGTATCATATGAAAGGGTACGTCGAGCTGATTAAAAAAAAATATAATTCTTTGGTTATAACTTTGATATGGCTAGTGTAGATGAGTTTGAAGTGGGTGGGAAAAGTGTCCCCCCCTTCTATCTCGCCTACGTGATGTGCAAAAAATCTGAAAAAATTTCTGAACATTCTTCGACTAAAAGTAAAGATTTTTTGGAAATTTCGAAAAAATATTTTTTTATTTTTTATTGACAAAATACGATTTTTTTTTTTTTATAATTATGGTCTTTTCAATGTATTTATACGTTTGTAGTCTGGTCCAGTGGCAAAAAAAAAACCACTTTATCAGAAGTTTGTTTACGTGTTTTTAGAGTAACTGACCCATAGGATAGTTCAAAGTAAGCTTTTTAGCATTTTAAAAAACACCATCAATATGGTACTTCTTAAACAATAGTGTCTAGCCTACAGCCCCTCGCTGTGTGCTGACTAGCACACACTTGACTTGTTTATTTTTATTTCAAAACACTACATTCTCGCCGGCTTAAATATGGTGTACGTATTTTGTTCATTCCAAGATGTGAAATCCTTTTGTGTCCAGCGATTTTTGTTTTATGTTAAAAAAAATATTTGAAAATACCTAGTATTTGGTCGGGACCACAGTATTATTTTGTGTTGACCGATTTTTCATGTTAAGCGTTTTCGTGTTAAACGGTTTTCACTTTATATTTAATCGTTACTCTTTGTCACCATTCCAATTTATAATAACGGGTTATTCTAATATATACTGGATGAGAAAATGCTAATAAAGAAAGAGTTTATGACAGAACTAGACCTACTTTGTTGTGCTTCAATCCATGAAGAGTCTGGGCGTCCATAAAAAAGTACGACATGTTTTTATGTAATGTTTGTAAAGTTCATATTATTTTCTGATTTTTTTAAATGTATTGCTTAAGCCCTAACTTATGTGGAACTTTATTGATTTGATTTTCAGTTGAGTTTTTAACCTTTTCGGTGTTGAATCATGACTTCTACTGCTGAAGTGGTTATGGAAGAAATGCTGACAGGTCAGGAGAGACTCCGAGAGACAAAACTTAACAGGTTCAAGAAGAAAATGTCTCAGGATCCTAATTACGTCAATAATGCTGGTAATATTATCTTCAAGAAACTTGTCGATGATGTAACTATGGAAATTATAGGTGAGTTTTACCGTGCTCATTCATTAGGGTACAGTGATTTCTTATATTATCCGTCAGATGATTCTAACGAAGCCAATTTAAATCACTGTAACGATCAGGAAACTGACAAAAAACCTGAGGATATAAAATGTCCCAATTGTACTAGAGCGATAGGTGCAACTCGCTTTGCACCTCATTTAGACTCGTGTTTAGGTGGAGGGAGTAGAAACAGTAGTAGACTTGCGAATAAACGTATCGCAAGTAATTCCCGTGGTAACATGTACGGTAGTGTTCCAACAGATGATGAAGACGAAGAATGGAACATGTCTAATGAAAAACCTACTAAACCGAGTAAAAAATCGGAAAACAGTAAGCGGAACAAAAAACATTTAAAATCAAAAAGTTCAACTCCAACTAAAGCTAATCAAAATTCAACTGTAGACGAATCGAATTCCACTATAAGTAAAATTAAAACGTTACCTGTTGAAGAACGTTTAGCATTTTTGTCTACCAATTGCGGTGCTAAAGTCGATTCAACAACACTTTGTTTAAAACCTCTCAAATGTAAATCGCATACAGACACAGAGAGGACAGTCACTCGTAAACTTCTCTCTTCGTCATTGTTAGACGGTGTTGTTAGTGGGAATTTCATCAATATTCAAGATTTAGATCTGCCGTCATTGGACAACGAGATGGAAAACGGTGTGACCCTTTCTCCGGCAGATTCGAGTTCTTCTGTCAGCAGCACCTCATCTTATAAACGCAAGTCTAAATGATTAAGGCGGAAACCTAAACTATAAGTTGATTAAACTCACGCTCATTTTGCTTTTTGTTTCAGCTTTAATACAAAGGTTTTAGTGTCTTGTCTACTCAGTTGTTTGGTCAATATTGCTGTGGGGGTATTTCTAATGGATTATCCACTTTTAGACATCATAGTCTGAAGATGTTGTTCTCACATAAACTGAAATAGTAATCCCCTCATTGCAGAATATAAAATAAATTATTATTGACACTTAGTATTCTTTGTTAAAAATCTTGTACTCAGAATTTGATCAAATATTTTAAAATATTATCTTATACGGGGATTAATACCAAGTGGATAGCATTCTAACAACTAGCCTGAACCAAAGTCTAAACTCCGGCATATCTGGTTATTGTTAGAATATTTGAGATGTTTGGAAAAGTAGACTATCCCCTTCCTGTAATCAATAAATAGTTTCTACTCGCTCCTCTCACAAACTTAAATGAATTCAAATATCAGATCAATATATTATAGTAAACAAGATACTTAAACTTTAACAAGTATTATTCTGTTGGCTCATAACTTTTGCAGCAAATATGTATTTTATTTTATTTGTATTCAATTGGTTTTAAATATATACATGAAATAACGAGTTTTAATCCTAAATTAATTTATTTTAGAACTGTTTTAAAATTATTGTCCTTAAAGCAATTATTTGGAAATCATAGTCTACCTTGGATAAGTGGAATCTGGATAGGGGGAACTCAATTAATTTGTTCGTAAAAAAGGTGTTTCGTTCTACAGTTACAGGTAAATTGTGTTCAGGGGTACCCTGAATTAAGTAAATCCATTAAAATTCAGATTTTTTATTATCTTAAAAGGTATTTTAAAAAAAAAATACCTGTGCATCTGGGTAACTAACATTCCTTGCACTCACAAAGTCAATTGCATAATATTGGTACCTAGAATTTCTTACCTGCCTTTTCTTTACTCCTAGCGTGTTGAAAACTATGGACATGGTTTCCAGAGATATGAAATTGAGAGATCAACAACATTGTTTACTCGAGATGTTTTTTAGAGTTTTTAATCTATCATACTAAGGTCTCACTTATCCAGATTTCAGTTGTATCGAAATATTTAGTTGTTAAAATATTTAATTATGACATTTTATTTTATTTTTTATATTTGAAAATTAATTCCATTTAAAAATGTTTTTCTAATTTGTTTAATTTATCATTGCTGAATTATACTAGATTAATAAATATTTATTTTATTATTAAATATTAATGCTGAATTTAATGTGTGAGAGTCACTAGATTATTTTTTAATATTTATTTAATTAAATTGTGTTAACAGTAAAAGTTGTAATTTTTTCATTGTTGGACATAAATTGTTAAAGTACTTTAATTATTAAAGGATAAAATGATTTAAAAGATTACATTTCTGTGGTTGAAAGTCTAGGGTTTTCCTTTAAAGGTGTTATCCAAGATAGGGACCTTACATTTCATCCCAATTTCACTGAAATTCATGAGGTAACTGTAAATTTTGCCCATAACATTTATTGTTTTCAGCTAGCTATATCTGAATATTGATATGGATAAAACTTTTATTTTTATAATAATCAATTAATTGACTATTGATTTATTCTAAATCAATCATAACTGATTCTTTCTTCTGACGAAATTACCAAAAAAAAAGGAATGTGGTTCGCTATCAACTTGTCAAGGAGATGAGACAAGCCTCTGTAAATATTAATGACCTTTATTATGGAGTGTTAGTAAAAATAAAGAAACTTCCCCACTTTATTGCCAAATGAAATTACTAAACATTTGATGTATGGAATATTTTTAAGATAATATTTCATATAATTATTTTTCAAGTTGAAGAATTATTTAAGGCTGTGTTTCAATTTTATGACTCTTTTATGTACTAGAATTGTCAGTGTCTATCCTACCCTTGTTTCAGGGGTTTCCTACCCTCTTATCAGTGTTTACCTTTCTTTCTTTCTGAGTTTATCTTACTTTTTTATCATATATTATTGACTCTTTAGGAGTTGTTTTTTTTTCTCTTAATGCTCTATCTATGTTTTCCTATTCCTATATCAGTATTCGTATTAACTCTTTATCATTATTTTTCTAATCTCTTATCAATGTTTATCTTATATTTATCAGTATTGTATACCCCACCTTAATCAATGATACCCTCTTATCCTTCTTTATCCTTAATTATTGCACTCATTGTCATTGTCTACTTCACCTCTACATCTGATTTTTACCCTGTTCAATTTTTTTCGAACCTTCAATCAATATTTTATCTTACTCTTTTATCAATGATTATTCTATCTTATCAGTGTATACATGACCTCTTTTTCAATGCTTTCCTACCCTGCTATCAGTGTGCATCTTAAACCTTAAACTTTATCAGTAATTACTCTACTCATTATCATTGTTTACCTTATATCTATTAAATTTTTGCCTACTTTCTTATTCATGTTTTTTCAATCCACTATTAAAGTCTACTCTATCTAATTATGAGTTAAGCTTACAAGTAAGGGTATTATGCATAACACTCATGATCCATTATCTGCCTTCATTTCTACTTCATTCATTTTGAAGGGGTTAAAATTAATAATTAATTTTTTGGGTTAAATGATATTATTGATAAAATGAGGTGCCACCTCTCCTTTTACTTATACCTTCTTTTGAGATTAACGCAAACTTTGTTACTTTACTTCTATGTGATGATTGTTTAATATGTTTTGTAAAACTATGTATCAATATTATTTCTTGTCATCAAAAAGATGATAAAAGTTGTAATTATTAATTTTTCATTTATAATTAACAACGTAACTTAGTTTATGTTTAGATAAAATAACATAAATTATTTAACAACATATGTGTTAAAACAATCTTAAATTATTAAAATGTGTTGCTATTTGGCTGAAACCAATGTCTACCACTGTTATATATATTTCAAATCCCTAAAGGTCCCTACTCACAATATGTTTTACCGTTAGGTAGCCGGATTAGCCAAAATTTATGGTGCTTTTACACTATGCAGCGAGCTGTATGGTGTGCCATGCAGTCTCTTAATAGCAGATTTAGTTTGCAGAGTTGTAGTGTAGCTTTTGTCTCTTAAGGGTTGGGAATAGAAGAAGAGGTAAACACTTATGGATAAAGTCAGGCATGACAATCTTCCTGCACACCATAGGGTTAGGGTCTACAAATATAACCAGACCTGTCCGGCGACCGTTTAATAAAACGTATAGTGTGGAGTGGCCTTAAGATACAAGACATATTTCACATTGAGAAGTTTTTCAGGTGGCCAAGACCCTACATCTTAAAATGATCTAATGTCTTGTTAATTTGGACTTAAATGAAACTACAGAAGACAATAATTCGATAGTTAAACATTGCATTGATAATTTAATAATACTGGGCATTGTGTGACTCTAACAACAATTATTTGTATGAAGTTTTAATAAAATTTACACATTAGAACATAAGATATTGTTGTTTTTATCACTTCGGGGTTGTTGCTATTGGTTTTACAAAAAAAAAAAATATTAAATAGATGGAGATTGTCCTTTCTCTTCCCTGAAATTCAAAATTAATTGAATAAGGAATAAGTTTTAGTTTTTATCACAAATTAAAAGTAAATTGATAAATGTTTAATAAACTTATTATCAGATGTATGAGTGTTACTGATAGAAAAACAGATAGGGTGCGCCCTTTTAATTGTATGGAGGAGTGCATTGTACTTGCTTCAATAAAAAAAGAAATAAATAAAAATAAGAACTATTAAAAATAAAATTATACTTATAAGATATCCTGAATGCTGATTCTTGATAATATAATAATTACCCCGTATTAATGTTTTTAATATATATGTACATGTATGTATCTAATAATGATAAATCTGTCTTTAAAATTAATATAAATGTTTCTCTTTTGAATAATTGAAAATATTGTTCTTCTTATTTCCAATTTCGAGTATAAAATTATTCTTAAATGTAAAAACAAATTGTTGTTGTAAATGTGCACTCCCTTTGCCAATTTTTCCTTTAATATATTAATAATAAATAAGTAGTCTGTAGTTGAGAAACACAGTGAAATAGTGGCCTAACAGAACGTATAATGTTGGACAACATCGGTAAAAGAAATTTTGTTAGTAATTGCATAATTCTCTTTAAAATGTTTATTGTTACTTATCAACTGTTTAAATGCACATTAAAAACTGAATTTTTAATCAATTTAACATGTGCAAAAATTAAAGTAAACAATTTGGCATAGGCCACTATTACGCTGAGCCCCTAAATTATTCAGAATGTCTATAAATTTTGACAATGATATTGGGCCCAGAGGTTAAAATACTGGACATACTCTCGTGATACATTTTTTAAAAATTAATTTGTTTAAATAAATGTGTTATTGTAATGTATTTGTATTTGAAGTGTTGTAATAATATATAAATTTTACTTTGAGATTTTTAATGGATTTACACATTAAAAGATCTTATAAGTGCCCTATTATATTGATACCTATTGCACTTGCTGGGTAATTCTTTCAAGAAATCGAAAAATCTAACTTTTGCAGTTACAACTAAAACTAAATACGTTTTTTTATTTTCCCTTGGCACATTAATCTTGACATAATAGTTTAACGAAAACTATCCTTAAAGTCTCCCTATTCAAACAGAAATTATTATCAATCACGACTGACCATTAAAACATTATGTACAGAAAAGTTGGAGTAAGTAGATTAGTTTTTTTTGTAGATTCAAGTTTGTGGATTGAAATAGAATTTGTTTAATAAATCTAGATCTTCTAGAGGAGACCGTGCCAAAGATTTTGTAAACCTCGACATTCCAAAATCATAAAAAAGGGTCTTTTATTCAAGCTCATGCTGTCGAGTAAAGTTATCATCACAATCCCTATTATAACCTATTTATAACAAGATCTAAGGTTGTATCTGAAGGCACCTTCACCCAAGGAAGGATTTGACCCTGGATTGTTTTGGTATTTTTTTAAAAATTATTTGTTTCTTTAAAGATTTTTTTTTTTTTAACATTTACATGGTAAAAAGCACCTTCACCCAAGGGAGGATTTAACCCTGGATTGTTTCAGTTTTTTAAATTAGTTGTTTCTGTAGGGATTTTTTTGAACTTTTATGTGACAAATAAAACTCATAAGAGCAAAAGCAGTAATCTGATCATATTGTGTTTAAAAGCTTCTCTGAAGTTCATATTTTATAAGTTTAGGTACTTTTGAACCATGTTTTTAAAGAGGTTTGAACTTACTCCATATTTTCTCATTCCAATAGCATTATTTTATTTTAAATATTATATCTTTATGAATATCTCCAGTTTTTCAACCTCTTTCTGAGAGTTCAAAGAATATATTTAATTCTATTTATTAATTTTTTTTTCAATTTATTTTAAATTTAATATTTCAAGAGGCATACTAATATACATTTTCTTTAAATGTTTTGTCTGTATTAAGTACCAGATTTTTTTCTTATAAAAGAAATTCTGATAAATGTATAATTTATTTTTCTTGTTAAGAGGAAATAAATGATTTCCCTATTTTGAAAACAAGAAATAACGTATAAGTTGTTGTTCCTAAAAAATGAATAATATTAAATTGTAAATGTGTAATTGTTAATGAATATTGTTGTAAATGTTTAGTACTTAAACTTATTTTTATAAAGCCGTGGTTGTTAAACAAGACTTTGAATGTATATGTATGTGATGTATTGTAAATTTCTGAAACTTTTAATGTCCTGTCCTCACTTTTTTTTTCTTTTAATGTTCTTTAATCTAGAGCCATAAGTAAATATTCTTATAATTGAGGTGCCTAGTGGAAAACTAGCCTAACCCAAAAAATATTTAAACCCAGAAAAAATAGGTTAAAAGTTAGTTTTTAGGCTATTAAAGAAATATTGTGATTTTTTTTTTTTTTTTTTTTTTTTTTTATAATAAATATTAATGTATCAAGTATTAAACTTTTTTTTTCCTTGACAATATTATAAAAATATTTCAAAATATGCGTTTAGTTTTGGTTTTTACTTTTTGTGGTTTGGTTATTTTTCCGCTTGGTGCATAAATTTTAGAAAAATGTATATAATATATCCCAGTAAAATTAGACCAAAACAAAGCCGTACCTCCGATTAATTCAGACAAAGCTGGAAAGCGTTTTAATCCACTTGTGGCATCCCAAATAACAGTAGTATAAGTTTGCGACGGTTTTTGAGGCGAGCTAAACTTTTGGCACTTCTCTCAGTTTTTAGCTTATAAAATCCTAAGTTGTGTTGTTACCAAACTTAAACAACATTAATTTCTGCGTTGAATGATCCCCTAAAACATTGAATTTGGTACAGCAGTTTGGTCAGAATCAACAGTCGAAAATAGGCAAATTTCATGATTTTGTCTGAAAAGTGTGTTATGCTCAGTTTCATTCACCTGTAACTCAAAAACTGTTATTGCAAATGAAAAATGTCAAATAACGAAAGTTGTAGAGTATCAAATACTGCATTCAGAACATTCCTATTTATGTAATGCAAAAAAAAAATAAAATAAAAAAAGTAGTCATAACGCTGATTTACCACAATATGGCTATTTTGTAGTTTCGTGGCGTCTGACCTAAAAAAAAATTTATTGTTAGAAATTTGACTTTAATGCCGCTTCATTGTCCAATTTGGTTCTTGAGATTGTATTCAGAAGTGGTGAGTTGGAATGGAAGGGGTGGAGAGAAGGTGTTTCTATGTTAGTTTTGTTCCCATTTTTTTGTAAGGTCATATATTTCTTGTAAAATAAGCTACTAGGATAAATGGTTATTAACACTTTTATCAAAATAAAACAGATGATGTCCCGTTACCAAAAAGTACTTTAGGTAAAGAGTTAAGTGCTGTGCTTTGTGTAGTGTAAAAAAAGTGATGATCCATTAGTCTGAACAAACATGCAATAAATTAGTTGTCAAACTTTTCACTCTGTAATTCGATTCAATTCCCGTGAATTCAGATTCAATTTTCTGAAGAATTCCTTTCCAGATAAATCACAGCAACAGCTCAAGTCATATTTTGCATTTAAATTAGCCCAATATCCACTACCGCTTTTTGATGACAGTGGAATGCGCATGACACGCAAATCAGCTCTATACACTCTTTTCACTCCAGTCAATACTATTGCAACTTGCGATGCCAACTTTGTTATTGATAGAGGTTTTCTCTTACACCGAGTTGTGTTGCATACAAGCGAGCAGTTTTCATCTATCCTCAACAAATATGTGAACTATGTAAAGAATCACTATGGATCCAATTGTACCTTTGTATTTTATGGATACCCCCTGAGGGGGATGAAGAAAAAAGTATCAAATCAACAGAACATGGCCGAAGAGCTGGTAACATGTCATCAGCTTCTGTTTTGTTTGATGAGACTATGACTGTAACAATGCCAATAGAACGTTTTCTATCAAACGAACAGAACAAAAAAGTCTGATATCAATGCTCTCTGATAAGTTAACAGCTGCAGGTTTTCAGGTGAAGCAGGCCACTGAGGAAGAGGATTGTCATTTAGCAGTTGATATCTCAGAACAAGGTGGAGACACCAGAATTCCCTGAGAGTGTACTTACAGGTGCAAGTGTGGAGAAGAAATTTCCTTGACCCACAGCAGTGGGGCTGGAAGACAACTGAAGATTGTCTAGTTCCAAATGCCACAGACCTACCTCCAGCACCTCAAAAACTACTGAACAACATTTCATGCTCTTGCACGAAAGGATGCCAAAGAGCTTGCTCCTGCCCAAAAGCTGGAATCAAATGTTCAGTCATTTGTACCAACTGCAAAGGTCACACATGCACTAATTGCTTGTCTGAGGAAGACATTTCTCTTCTTGTAACTGCACACCATGATGAGGAAGCTGGAAGACATTGAAGAGACCACTCCTGGACCATCCTCTGCTAAGAGATGTTAATATAAATGAAAAATTGTTTTAATTTAATTGAAGTAATTTCTTGCTGCTATTAATTTTACTTAAGTATTGATTGCAAGTCATTTTTATACGTATTAAACAAAACATTTTTTCTTATAATATGGTTTCCTTATTTTTCAAACCCTTCTCTATTAATTTTATGACCTACAAGAACAGGTACTTTCATTTGTAGGATAATTCGGAATAAGATATGTCTTTGTAAACAAAAAAAATCATTCACTCTACCTTCAGTTTTTGAGATGTATTAGGTTCAACGCTTGGGTAATTAGTAACGTAAGTTAAGAAACATATATGAAGTATTAAAATTACCTTTCTAGCTTCGTAATACAAAAAAATGCATTGAAATTCAATTTCCTAGAATAAAATACAATTTTTTGGGGTCAGACATCATGAAACTACAAAATTGCCATATTGTGGAAAATCAGCTTTATGACTACTCTTAGTTTTTTGCGTGTGTGTATATGCTTAGGGATAAGTAAATGACAAAAATAAGAGTGTTCCTTATGCAGAATTTGATACTCTACAACTTCAGTTTTTTTGACATATTTCATTTGGAATTACAGTTTTTGAGTTACAAGTGTATGAAACTGAGCATAACACTTTTCACTGATTCTGACCAAACTGCTGTACCAAATTCAATGCTTTAGGGGATCATTCGACGCAGAATTTAAGGTTCTTTAAGTTTGGTAACAACACAATTCTCTGTTCTATGCATACTTAAGATGTTATAAGCCAAAAAATGAGAGAAGTGCCAAAGGTTTGCAGTTTTTTGGCTCCCAAAAGTTAGCTCACCTCAGAAACCGTCGCAAACTTATATTACTCTTATTTGGGATCCTGTAAGTGAATTAAACCATTTTCAGCTTTGTCTGAATTAATCGACACCAAAAATCTAATTTTACTAGGCTAATATTTTCTAAAAAGTTTCTTCAAATAATAAAATTAAGAAATGCTCCTCTGATTAATAATATCTGAAGTTTTCAACTTTTAAACTGTTCAGGTATTAAAAGGCAACGTGCATTCCTTATAATCTATCCTAAATTAAAATAAAATGCTGTTGCCAATTTGTTTTTTTTTTTTTTATTTAGTGTTGGAACTTTATTGTTATAACGGTAAAGCCATGTATAGGGTTTACAGGGTTTACTAAAGGTGTTTATAAGATGTGTTTTCGGTACTTCTTTAGATTGTTACTCCCCTATGTTTTTTTTTATATTATAAATGACTTTGACTAAATAATATTAACTCTGGAAAAGGGATGCTTAGTATAATGTACTTTAAGACAAAGGAATATCACACTTCTGTTTTTATGGGGGAGTAACAGTCTAAAGAAGAACATTCTGCCACCTTCTTTAGATTGTTACTCCCCTCTGTTTTTTGTAAGGGGAGTAACAATCTAAAAAGTGCCCTGCTTTCTAGATGTGAGATAATAAATAACGTTTTACTTGCTTGGTGGATTTTAGTAAGCAAATATTTGTAAATATTTGCAAATAAGGGTAAAAGAAACCATGATATTTTATTGAAATGCCTTTCAACAGTTTCTCAATATTTGCTTCGTATTCAAGAAACAATTGCTAAAATCATCCTGAAGTTTACATGATACATAAAACTGACTTTTTTTTTTTTTGCTGAAACGTGAGTTCTGCAATTACCCGACAATATATTATGCTATTGATAATCACTTAAGAATAGAATATTCTTAAGGGAGATTTTTTATTGTTACTGATATTTCTATTTATGTTACTTACCTTTTGACTAAATGAGTATCCTTTTATGTTGATATCTGGGTATTTGTTATTATATAATATCACTGTGACTATATAATCCAACATTTTTAAATTTGGACAGGATATTAAAAGTTTTACCTCATCTTCTTGTACTTTGTAAAAATAAATAAAAAAAATATTGTAAATGTTTTAGATTTAAAAAAAAATAATAATAATAAAAATAATAAATACTGTAGCTTAATTTAATTGTAGTCTTTCTAAAATGTATGTAAATTCATTAATGCCAAAGATTATGTTACAAAAAAGAAAGTTTTGCAATTTTATTTGTTTAGTTAATTCAATGTTGTGTATGATTATAGGTGAAATTTGTGATTTTTTTTTTTTGGAAAATGGTTGTTTTATTTAACTATTATTTTATTTAAAACATATTATTGAAAATAGAGAAAAACAAATGTAGATATGGTGACACAAAAATAGAATACTGTATTGTAGAATGGGATACCCAACCCAGTTAGCATATTGCCCGTAATTTCTCTTCCTTGTAGAGTGGGTTTAATTATCGATGTAATCAACCTCCAGACCATTTATTGGTCTCTAGTATTACCATATAAACATGGGTAGGTCCTCTATGAGATACTGAGACGGGGGAATCTGGGGGTAACTGTACTGAATGATTAAAATTGACCAAAAACGGTGCCCGAAAAAAGACAAATTTATCCATTAATGCAACATGGTTTATGATAGAATGGTTCATCTCAGAAGTAGAAATGAATTTCTGGGTGAAACAATGTTTTTCTGGGAGGGGAGGGGATGATTAATAAGAGGATTAAGAGAGTCTCATTGATAGTACTATTAGGTCAAAATTGGGTGGAGAAAGACCACTTTCGGACTATCAATGTGATCATTAGTGCTTAATTTGTTTCAATCATATTATTGCTGATATTTTCATATTAGTTCTCTTTTTTGACTCTTAGATGCACTAATTTCTAATTATTTGATTTGGAACCAAATAACACAATTTAATTCTTTTATTGGAACCCCTTTGCACCCAATCTGACATCTTAATTTATATTATGATGCAAATAATTACTTATTGTAAATTGATATAAACTAGGCATCGCGTGGCTCTATCATTGAAGCGAGCGTATAGTAATAAATATCTATTGAATATTGAAAAAATAGATAATCATGAATCATGATGAGTTGATAGATATTGGGTATAGTAGTACAGTGGCTAGTAGTAAGGGAACCACCCCGCATTCTTACTATTCCTCAACCACACATCTCCTTTTAAATTATTATAAAATGTATCTCTTTGCTACAAAAAAAAACTACTGCATGTGTATCAAATTGAAATTTTGCATGCCTGTTTTAATTGTGCATTAGATGGTGTATATGAAGTTTTATTAAAATTGTTACGTTAGAACGTAAGATATCGGTATAAAGGTTGTTTTCTCTATTATAAACGTTTAGGTCCGCTTTAATAGTTTTAGCGATCTTTATTAATTCATAACGGTGTCGCTGTTGGTTTTACTAAAAAATGTTATTTGAATAAAATGTTCGTCTCATCGAATAGATGATGATAGAATCTTTCCCGTCCTGAAATTCCAATTTAATTTTTGTACCTCTCGTTTACGCGAGCGTTGCGCGCGAACTCTTGGAAGGATCATGCTGTCCAATGAACTTAGCCTGAGTATTAGTAAGAGGAACATGTATACCAAATTTCAACTAAATCGGTCAACTTTTACTCAAGTTATCGTCGGACACGTAAACGTTACTGACAGACAGGCAGACAGACAAGATGCATAGTTTGTTGAATGTAAGAAGCTCGCTTCAATTAATTTTTGTCTTCTGGTTGCAAATACAAATTGTAAGGTTTATGCAGCTTATAGAGCAACACACTAACCTTGTGTCATCCATTATATAAATAGTCGTATAAGCCCTATGGCAGGCTTAGGCCCTTTAAGGGCTGTTGAGCCACAGAGTTAGTCAGTTCATTTTTGTCTTAATCTACACTTTGTCCAACAACATTGATTAACTGTTTGGTTAATTTTTTTTTTTATATTGTATCAAATGTATATTAAATTTAATAATATATTTATTTATTTAATTTGTAAAAACAATTTTTTATTTTGTTAAAAATGTATGTTGACGCTTAATTTATTTTCACATAATATGAAATTGTACATAATTTTTACTCATAAAATTCAATAAATGATTAATAAATTGTCTAATTGTATTATTTTTTTTACCTGTACCATAACTATTTCTCTTGGTTGGGGTCATTATGTTTATTAAGGGGGAGTTAAACTGATTATTCACCCTTATATCTTAATTTTTAAATGAAATCACTTTGAACCCCAATGAGTCCTTTTTAATATTTTAGTTAAAGGTTTTATTTTTTTACTTTATTAGAGTTTTTTAAAAAAAAAAAAAAAAAAAAAAGTATGGACAAGTTCCGGTCCATCGGTGTACTAATAGGTATCAGTGTAGCAATGTGGTTAGCATACTTGCAAACCTCTTGCCTGAAACCCAGGTCATTATCAAAATGCATGGTGATTTCGAATCCCAGGTTGCATGTTTCACACTAATAATTTTTATCAGTGGATGTTGTGTAGGCCCCCAAATGTTTTTTATATTTTTAAAGTCTGGAATGTGTCATATTTCTTTAAAATCAATTAGAAGCCTTACTGCTTGACTTCTAGCCTAGATCTTTTCTCCTGCTTCCTTATTTAGATTTGGCCGACATTGCTCTAGAAGAAAATTGGGTTAAAAATGGTAAATTTTTGGCCATTTTTTAGAGCTTATGGGCCTTGGGCCCATAGTGCCATAGTGAAGTTTTTCCTGTCCTTATGATTTCTGGCTAGGTCCTTAACTTACCACCATGTAAGGTGCTGATTCGCGAGGCTGAATTCATTGTGATATAAGAACCCGACGTGTTGTGGTTTTGTTTGGGGAACCCGTTTTTGCATTTGTACAAGAATTTGTTGTGAACCTGACCGAGAAATTTCACGCCTGGTAACATTCAATCCACCATAATTCAAAAACTAGTCTGTTGATCTTAAACTTTAACCATACCATTTGAAAGCTTATGAAAAGCAGGGGTTTTTCCTGAAATCGCCACACTTCTAACATCCCTCAATTAAGAGTAAACAGCTCATGAATTTCGTGGTTGAATTTAAAAAAAAAATCCAAATTCTCAAATGTAACAGGACTTAAAAAATGAGTGATTTTGAAAGGATTTTTTATCTTTAAAATTGTTCCTTTGCCTAATTTCCCTATCTCATTTAATTTTTGAGATATTAGACATTTTTTGAAAATTTTTGTTAACACTTAAAAAAATAAAAAATAAATTGATACCTCGAGAACTATTGAGAAATGGGGATATGCTTACTCGACATTTTTTGTTGCATTTGACCCATAGAATCCGTCAGTTTTGTTATGAGCTGTCACCCTGTATATTTTGAATGTTTTGAGTTGAATTTTGTGATCTTATGTACATCGCTGTTTTCTTTTTATTGATCAATTAAGTTAAACCTTAGAATACTAACCTTATTTTTTAGTCGCCTAACACTAACCTTCATAATTTTTACAAACACTTTTTTCATGAATCGGTTGGGGCACAGGCACATGAGAAAACCTTAATTCCAACTTTACGCGACCGTTCGGAAGGCGGAGTGTCTAATTACAAACATTAAACTTCTTCCTTCAAATGTATCATACATTTTAATTTATTTAGTATATATTTTTATTATTAGTTATTATTATTATATTTTTTTAAGTCGATTACTAATTTTTTTAAGAACTTCCTTAAGATTGCCTAAGCTACTTATTTGATTCTTATTGTTACAACTCACTGTTACTCGATAATAATATCGATTTACATTATTAAATAAAGGGCGCTTATTAAGTAAGGGGCGCATTTTTTTATCTTGCGGGCGGGCGCTATCAGAGCTAGCTACGCCATTGTCTCCTCCATCAGAAAGTAAGCGAAGTCCTCACTGAAGGCGGCAAAAGGTGGATGGTAGAGGATGGCCCAAATGGCCCAACCCTTGTGGAAATTTGTGTCATGTGCGTTTAGACGGAACTAGCCTCAGTGACACAACCATGTAAAACCAGGTAAACAGCTATATTAGCACGAACCACAGTGGTACAAAACTCTTGCTATCAATTTTTATGTTATGCATAACGAGCCATGAAGCCAGTGGCAACGGTCTTAATTTTATATTTAGAAAAAACTGTATAATTAAGTAATTTAATGTGGATAATTTATTATATTATAAGTTATTAAAAATGATAAGTTATTAAAGACCAATAAATCAAAACAAACATTTATTTTTATTAGAATAAATGTGGCTGCCTTAGTTTAGCAATAACAAATCATTTCGAAGTGAGTAGTCGCCGTTGGGACACTATTCGATTATATAAATTATTAGGTGTTTATACTTAGTTTTTGTAAACAGTTACCGATAGCAACTCTAACTCATTTAGTGAAATTTATCATTTTTTGATAGCAAAAATACTGTAGCCATTGATAATTACAGATCAGTTTCAACCACTTCAGTTGGTGCATTATTAGTACACATCAGTGAACTGATAATGTCTAGCTGAAGTGGTTTACTGTTCAGTAAAAACCATTAACTATTCTGTTAATTTTTTTTTAATAAACAGCTCAAAGCTGCGCTTAGAGTTCCATTAATTTTGCAATAATTTGAGATTTAAGGCAATTTTGAAATTGTCTTATCTTTAATTTGAATGCTCCGGCTTATTTTTACTTTCTCATATAAAGAGAATGTACTGTGATGGCGCAAAAATTCGATTTTGAGATTTTCATGGATTTACACGTTTTGAGGTCCCTGAGTCCAAATAAGTGTTTTTTAAAAAATGTCTCTCTGTGCAGAGGCCTGGAGCCTAAACTACTGGGCCAATTTTGACGAAATTTGCCATTCATGTTTAGAACAATCATACCCCGAGGCGAAATTGAAAAATAAATTTCAGCTCCAAATTTGGGGGCCCTTCCCCCAAAAACTCTGAAAAGAAGTGAAAAAATTGTATTTCTCATAAACGGTTCCGACGATTTTGATTAAAAAATTCTAAAATTTAGTCCATTTAAATACAAATCTAACGGTATAAGTTGTTTTCACGGGGAAAATCTAGTTCCTGAGAAAATAGCTTTAAACGTGGACGGAGAGTGACTGGGTTCGATTCCCCACCGAGGAGAAGTAATTTTTATGATAAATTTTGATGAAGTGTTCAATAATGATTAAATCTACCTCCGAAAACACAAAAACTAATAAACGGAAAACACTGGGCTAGGTAATTATGAACTCGTATATGAGAAAGTTTGTCTGAGTTTTCTTGGACTGATTTTTCCCTTTAAAAATCATTTTGATTTAAAAAAAAAAAAAAATGTCCAATAATTTAAAACATTTATTTTTTTTTATTTTTTGTTGATAAGTATAAAACATTTTTTTTGTTTCGGAACAAGGATATATATATATATATATATTTATATATGTATAATTAACAAATCAACTTAACATAATTTGTTTTGTTTTATTCCTTCTCCTTTGGTTTTTTTTTATTATATGTAATTTAGGGACAATGTTTTTATTAATAACATTACAATATATGTACACAAATATTGTTTATAATTTTTTTTTATTAACGATTATTATTTTTACTTAATCGTTTATTTTACAATTATTGGTATTGAAATTCTTTTATTTCTTTCTGGTTTTTACTTTTCCTGTTTCATTTTTTTTTCTTTTTTTGGACCAGATATATATATATAACAATTTTTTTTCAAGTTTATATATATATTTATGATTTTTTGTAGGCTTTAAGTCTATCATACAAATATTTATTTATATTTTTTTTTTAAATTTATATATATATATATATATATATATATATATATATATATATATATATATATATATATATATATATATATATATATATATATATATATATATATATATATATATATATATATATATATATATATATATATATAAATGGAGTAAGTTTTTGTGTTCGTGTTTATCTTTTGTTAACATTTATTTATTTTTTATTAATATTTCCTAAACAGATTGAGTGAGCATTTTCATATACATTTAATATTTGTTTATATTATACACAATATTTTTGTTAATAAATTAAAATACATATACCAATCAAATAAATAAAAAAGTATACTATCTAAGTGTCCAAATTGTTTGGATGTAAAGTATCCGAATTATTTAGGTACTCAGTATCCAAATAATCGAATATCAAGAATCCATATTATTTGAATAAATTTTATTATACGACAAATTAGTAATATTCGAGTTTAAAAATTGTCAATTTGTGATTTGCCACACTTGCTTCTAATAATTATTAAATTTTTTATTAATATTTATAAAATTTATTTATTCTTCTTAATTGTATCTTTAAATCTTTTAGCAATAAGTTAAATAATAAGTAATGTAACCAATCATAATGGATATTTTGAGTTACTAATGCCTAACTTAAACATGATATTACTATACACGATTAGGTTTCCTTATTTTTGATATCTAGACCACTCTAGTGGTTAGTACACAGTGAACATATAACAAACATTACCCATGTAATAAGATAATATTCAAACTTGCATTTTATGCCTGATAATGACTTGTTTTCAACCAATGAATAATTAGTTTTATCCAATAAGGTTGGTTTGAGTTGTGTTCTGATCTATTTTGGTATCAACTCTTCATAATTTGGCTATAATTATTCACTTACTCTATCTATACCATAACTCTTAGTGGAATGGATGCATTGTTAGATTGGTAAGAATGGACATGTAGTTTTTTTAATATGAATTCATTAATAATGACACTTAACTTTGTGGGATTAATGTTGTTTAGGAACTGTTTTACAATTAGCTTAGAATTATTTGAGGGAGGTGTTACAGAGAAAAATACATTCCTTTGCCGGGGCTTTTAATTAGAAAATAAATCGACCTGCGGAAGAATGTATTTTCCTCTGTTACGCCCCCCTCAAATAATTCCAAGCTAATTAAAGACACTGTCAACCATTAGAAAAACACGCATTTCTGTCATTTAATTAAGGCATAATATAGCTGATACAATAAAAGTTGTAGGGTATCATTTCTTTATACAGGAGAATTTATTTCCCTTAACAGCATAATATATCAATGTGTACTACTTAAAGCCCTCATTACTATCTTGTATGGATTGCTCATATAACTATGTATTGTTTATTTAAATCTCAAAATATTCTATTATTCTTGGTTATTTAAGTAAAGGATGTGTTTGTTTTTTTTTTTTTTAAAAAAAAAAGAAACAAACAAATAAATAATAATAATAATACATAAAAATTAAAAAGAAGACACAAAAATTTAACAGTTAGATTGGAAACAGTTGGGGTTAAAGGTATAAGAGAAGATGATCTAAACAAATTTGTTATGTTAACAACAACACTAAAGAATCATTTTGAAAACAAATTAAAACACTTAAATTGAAAGGGTTTGGAACATTAATACTAAAAGGAATGTGAGAGACTGTTTTATAGATGTTGTAAGTAAAGCCCAAAAAAGACGGTAAAGGAAATTATAAAAACAAATTGCTCTTACGGAAAATATATAGTCTTAGGTTATTTATTGTGGTCCTTAGTGGCCCAATTTAAAAAACAAAATGTATAACTGCTTTTTAGGAAAAGAAGCAACTGCAGCAAAGTGCAAATATATATTTATTTTTTTCGCTTTTATTTCTCTTATATCCCAGCTTTTTATTTTTCCAGTACAATCATCCTTAAAATGTATTTTTGTGACTTAATTTTTTAACAAAATTAAACCATATTTTTTGTATTTCCTTTTGGTTTAGTAAGATTGGTTATTAAGTTTCTGGTATATATTTACCAACAGTTCAATGATTTGAAAATAAAACAAATATTCAAATTTTATCTTTTTTGAAACTATATTTATTTTTTAAACAATAAGTATTAATCATGCGTCATTATGTGCGTTTTATTCACTATGAACAGTTTGATGGTTTGAGTTTTATTCACCATGAATAGTAGATAGTTTGAGTTTTATTCACTATAAACAGAAATCATCCTTTCAAATTGCCATAATTAATTATCTAATTTGGCACCGACTATTGTTTTTTAATAAACCACATTGTTGATGATCCAGTTGGCCCGTCAGTTGCTTCTGTTCAGGCCATCCAGATCTCGCACAAGTTCAGATCTTTGACTGTTCTGTCAAAACTGTCAGACGCCAGACCTGCTGGATCATGTGCACCCGGCTTATATGGTGGTAATTGTTATTTGTTGTTAAGAAATACAATAGCCTTGATGTCAAATAATTATTGATCATAATTGCAAGGTTGTATCATTTTAAGATCAACAAATCTCATGCAAATATTTTTTAATAGTCTTAATGCGTATAATCATGTCAGAATGCAATTCCTTCTGTCAAGCTGTATCGATTGAACCATCTCTTTTTTTGTCATTGTTGTAACTATTTATGATTATAAACCATTGTGGAAGGTTTTTCAATGGTTATGATGTAATATAAAACAGCCATATTGGCATTTTATCATTCTCAGAGTAGGTTTCTAAATCTCAAGCACATAATTTTAATTTTTGGTGTCTTATGTTCATAACTTATAAATTGTAATAGGTTTATTTTAACATATATCTACATAACATTATTACTTGAGGCAAATATGCTCATTTATTCCCCAGAATATTTTTGACATTTTCTCAATTACATTGGTAAATATATACTGAACACTTAAATCATTTTAACTAATACAAAAAAACAAAGAAACATTTCGTTTATATAATTTTTTTTGTTATTTTATTACAATATTTTATTCATTTTTAGCATTTGTTTTAATAATATAATAATATATATATATTTTTCACCCGTGTTAAATTTTCATTTACTTTATTTAGTCGATTAATACAATTTTTTTTATTTTGTTTAATAATTAATAATCTATAATCAATAGTAACATTTCTTTTATATATATACTTCTTTTTAATTTCACCGTATTAATTAAAATAATAAGTTTAAAAAATTAAACATTTAAATAAGGCCATTAATATAAGTAAGCTAATAAATTAGAATTATTGTAACTATATATTTATATTTAATTAACTATAAAATAAAATTAAAAATAAATAAATAAACAGACAAAAAAAATCTAATTTACTTTATTTAATTTTACATTTATCTTTTTCCTATAACTTTTTAGCATTTTTTTGGTTTACTATTTTATTTATTCTTTAGTTTTCCTATATTATAATAATATATTATTTATTTCATATATTTTCATGTGGTGGCCAATATTTGTAGATTGATAATTGATAATAGTATAATGATATTAGTAATAATAATAATAAAATTATATAATATTAGAAATAAATAAATTTTAGAGAAATTTCGATAAATTAATAAAAATTAGAAAACATGTGAAAGAATTCCTAAAATTGTCTGACTTAATTATTTAATTTTTTCCCAATAATATGAAGATTGTCTTTTATTATCTTTTATATTATTGATTTAAAATATATATAATTAAATTTGGATTGGGTTGAGTGTGATAGTTTTTTTTAAGCTTTTGCTTTGTTGTGATAATATAGCAATTTATTTGGCTTTTATAGATGAGTATCTTTAATATTGATACACATTAGTATAACAGATTGTCTCTTTGCCTTGATAGATTGTATAGATATAGATTATGTCTATTTTAATCATTAACTATTTATCCTTATTGTATTGTAATGATAAACCAAAGTTCTTAAACTGGTAATATCAACCAACGTTTAGTGAAAAATTTGTAGATTTATTAACATAGTTAGATATTTGACTGGCGGAGAATAATGTTTCGACAGTGAGGACTTAAGTGATGACATCTGCTGTCCTAGTATTGTGATGACAGTCTAAAAGGTGAGATATTTACCACATTCGTTAAGCAGGTTTAAAGTGTAAGATTCATAACAAATCAGGTGCTAATATTCTATGGCTGGAGTCATTATAATCAATCTAGGGTTTTGATTAAACTGTGACTCAAAGTATAAAGTTTGGTATCATAACTAGAAATATCTTCAGTGGTATTGCATTATGATTTAGTCAAAGTAACAATTGAAGTTCAATTTGCTTGATATTACAAGAAGTTGACATTATGATTCACACCCCCGAAGATGTATACAGTTGTGGGAAAAAATCATTTTAAGTCACATCTTTTGAGACACTGTCTCCACTGAAAATCGTTCATTGTTGATAATTACTCCAACTGTAGAACATTGGTTGTTATAAATATGTTTATAAATGTCTTAATGTGACTTTGTGATGAACCCTCGATTAAATGGTTAATATACCTGGACTTAATTGAGATAATGTCCTTTCTTACTCTGTGCAAAGCAAAGGTGTCCTGTCTTAACTTAAACTTACTAAATAAAAATAATAATAAAGTTCATAATAATTATAAATTAAAGTAATAATTACCATTTATATTTGCTAGATCTGAAGATCATTGGTTTTGGGTAAACACTATCTGAGCAGAAGAGTATAATTGGAATTGAGGGATCTACATAGAGGAATGATATCCCTTCTCCACTTAAGACTCTTAGTGCTCAATTAGACTCTTAGTTCTATTTGCTAATCATAATTTTTATCCTAACCGGGAGCGAGGGTGGCCGAGGTGCTCTAGACGCCGCCCGGCTATCATTGAGTCGAGGCGACTCGAGGTCGTGGGTTCGATCCTGTGCCATGATACTCTGAATTGCCTCTATGAATCGTGGACGGAGCAGGGTGAGGGACACCCCCTGAGGGGTTCTCTTCCCCCACGCTTTGTTGTGGGTTTGATCCGTGTCATGAGATGTGATTTGTATCTATGGTTCAAGGACGGAGTAGGACGAGGGACACCCCCTGAGGGGTTCTCTTCCCCCACAGTTTGACGCAAGCTTATATAGCTCATGCATCGTACTCGCTTCGGCGGTGCAATGTACAAATGTATGATGTGTGAAGTAGCTGGAACTCTCCACCACGGGGCAAGTAAAATGGGTCTACTATAAGGCCTGATTGCTAGGTTCGAACAAGTGGTTTGTCCTACCCGTCTAGTAGGAAGTACTAGGTAACTACTACTACTACTTATCCTAACCATTTCAGTGATCTTCAGATCCTGCATGTTTCAACAGCAATCACTTTCTTCAATTTTTGACATTTAAACTTGCTGGTAATCCTTGAATTGGCTTTATAATACCGAATAATTTTAACCACTCTAATTAGTTATAAGTTTAATGATAATAAGTGGTTCATAGTTTAAACCATTATGCATTAATTATCCTCCTGCTAACTATTTTTTTTAAAGAAGAATTTTTTTTTTTTTTTATTTTTTCAAATCAATTTTCAATTTTATAACCTTTACTATATACTATTTTTAGGGATGGGCTAAACTATTAAATCTGAGTAATAGGTGACACCGTTCCAGCTCCGACCTGGTAATAGGTACCAATACCTATTATTTTTTTAATAGGTGACAATGTCACTGTCACTGAAAAAAATGTCAGCTACCTGCAACGTTCCTCTAAGGATTCGTTCCAGATCTGGTATTAGGTGCCAATACCTATTATTTTTTTAATAGGTGACAATGTCACTGTCACTGAAAAAAATGTCTGCTACCTGCAACGTTCCTCTAAGGATTCGTTCCAGATCTGGTATTAGGTACCAATACCTATTATTTTTTTAATAGGTGACAATGTCACTGTCACTGAAAAAAATGTCAGCTACCTGCAACGTTCCTCTAAGGATTCGTTCCAGATCTGGTATTAGGTACCAATACCTATTATTTTTTTAATAGGTGACAATGTCACTGTCACTGAAAAAAATGTCTGCTACCTGCAACTTTCCTCTACTAAGGATTCGTTCCAGATCTGGTATTAGGTACCAATACCTATTATTTTTTTAATAGGTGACAATGTCACTGTCACTGAAAAAAATGTCTGCTACCTGCAACTTTCCTCTAAGGATCCTTGACCAGACCCGTGACAGTGATAAGATTTAATAGTTTTAAACACTTGAATCAGAACCTCGAATAAATATTGAATTCAGTCGTTTGTAATAAAGCCGCGGCGGTGCCGGTGTGGAGATAAGAATAAAAATTATCTCCCATCTACTTTTATCAATTACGCGAATCAATTACCGAAATAAAATAACATAACTTTGTTGATAACAAGTCTATCTGTATAAAAAATAAAAGATAAGTAGGTAACCAAAATAAATACGATAAAACATATAAAATCAGTTTTTGTCAAAAAAAGAAGGTATATTTACGTTTATGTGTTTTAATATGTGTAATATATATATATATATATATATATATATATATATATATATATATATATATATATATATATATATATATATATATATATATACATACTCTTGTAATAGCTGTTTTTTAACTATTGAGGTAAAATTTAAGTCATAAAAAAGTTTTTGTTTTTTTTACTCGTGTATAATACGCACCCCGATTTTGGAGGGAAAAATGTGAGTATTATACGCGAGATATTATAAGTCGCAATATCATAGACGAATATAATTAGGTATAATTTTGGGTATTATAAAAAGATAATAAAAATTATAATAACGTATTATATCTTCAAAGCATTGTCTGAACAATCTTTTTACATAATATTTAGAAGTACATAATAATAAAAATGAGTAAATGAGTATTTATTCATTCATTATGTAATTTAAATTAAATAAATAAACTTGAATAAAATGATTTAAATTTGAATAAAGTTATGAAAATGAAAGGAAAGTCAAAATCTAATTATTGCATGAAACAGAAAACACCCGGAAACGAACCAAAATTAGACTAAAGAAATATGATTTCAATGTCATGGAACAATTCATTTACAATTGTCTATAAGCCATAAGCTATTATAACGGTGCGGTGGTGTCATTAGGAAAGTGGGAGGGCGGTGTCCGGGCTATCGGCAAAAGAGGAATTAACATCTTGTAGAGGAAAAGGTGTGTAGGATTATTGGGGTCTTGGGGTAGAGTTTAAGTACCTGGGGGACAAATGTTTTATTTTTCATCACAACTTTACAATTATACAAAATATTAAAATAATAACAAGCAAAGCAAGAACAACAACGCTTTGAAGGTATAATAAGTTAAACCCGATATTATAATTTTTATTATTCCTTATAATATACCCTAAATTTAAATTATATTCGTCTAGGAAATGAGGAGGGGGGGAGGTCAGTAGTTGTTTTAAATAAATACTTCGAAATCAATACACACTTTTGTCATATATGCATGTAATATTAACCAATAATAAGCCGGTGTAAAACTTATCTTTATATTATATAGATATATATATATATATATATATATATATATATATATATATATATATATATATATATATATATATATATATATATATATATATATATATATATATATGTACTTTATCAATTACTTTGATCAATTACCGAAATAAAATAACATAACTTTGATGATAACAAGAAACAAGTCTCTCTGTCTAAAAAAGAGAGAATACAAAAAAGTAGGTACATACCTTATAATAAATACGATAAGATACATAAAATCAGTTTTTATAAAAAAAAGTATATTTACATTCATGTTTTATAATATGTGTAAAACACCCGGAAACTATATATATACTTCTGTAATAGCTGGCTTTTTTTTAATTATTGAGGTAAAAATTAAATTGTAAACAAAGTAATATTTTCACTCGTGTATAATACGCACCCCGATTTTAGAAAAAAGTGCATATTATACGCGAGATTTTACAGTATAGATAAGTAACGGACAAGTCGAGTAGAGAGAAGAGTTAAATCAGCACGAGAAAATATTAAAAAATAGTGGCCGATGAGAGCCCGATATTTCAAGATATAGAGTATTGGTTCAGGTGTTTAAAAAAAAACTATTAAATCTTGTCACTGTAACTGGTCTGGTTATGGTGCCCTAAAGGAACGAAGCAGGTATTAGGGCTTTCTTTCCGTGACATTGTCACCTATTAATAAAATAATAGGTATTGGAACTTCCAGTTCCAGTATTCAAAACTTCATATTTAATATTTTATGAAGCAGTATTAGTCTGGATATTGGGTATTAGGACATTCTTTTCGTTACTTTGTCACCTAATAATAAAATAATAGGTATTGGAACCTCCAGTTCCAGTATTTAAAACGTCATATTTAATATTTATTATATCTTATCCCTTGTCACTTGTCTCTGTGTGGAACGGAACCAGGTAGAGAGAGGGCTTTCTGCTAAGTAGAGAAGGGTACAGGCCAAAGGCTTACATGTAGGAAAAGGAACCTTCCCCCACTACTACCACATGATGCCACCCTACTACTTACTTTACTACCTAACCTACACCTACCTTAAAAATATTTAGGGGCCGTTCCGTAACCAGTGACAAATTTAATAGCTTTAACCAAGTCACTGTCACGTCTGTAATAGGTGACACAGTTGGAACCCTATTATTTTACCTATTACGATAAATAACGCACATCTCTAACTATTTTATACTCTTTATCTTTCTTGTGCAAAATCAATATTTTAATTATCAATTTTATACTATACTGTACATTTTTTGGTCACTTGCATTGTTTACATTATGATTTTAACAGAGCATAAAATATAATATGGTTGGTATATTTTTTGTTTATCTTCTTATATGACTTACCAAACAGATATGGTAGGTTAAAATATCTGTTTCGGTCATTTAAATCTTAAAACCACCTAGCTTCTGAAGATGACCTTTAAGGCAAAATGTCTCTTGCAGATTATGTATATACTTCTTGAACTCTGTATTACACTTGTCAAAACTTCTTGAATCTCTGTCAGTGGCACAATAACCCTGGAAGGGCCTAGGACGGCCAAATAATTCATACAGCTATATTTAAAATGGATGACCTGGGGTGAGTTGTACCTTCTGCTGTATACTCGACATGCCCAACTGGATCTGTTAATATCCTTTTTATAATTGATCACATCTCTGCTACATGAGATTAAGGATGAAATAGTTTTTAAATCTACCTTTTTTTACAACTTTTAAACACATTTTTATTGCTGCAGGACAGTTATATCAGCAAATGCCTAATCTTACTTTTATCAGGATGATTTATCTTACAAAGGTATTATATCATTGATGTTATCTATTGACGCTGCTATTAGTATTAAATATATTTTACCCCCCTATCAATATATAAACGCCCTTGTTTTGTCTTAGGATGGAATGCTTCAAGCTTCCTAAACACACAATGATCCACCAAAAATAAAATAATAAATTTATTATCTTTAAATTTACAGCACTTCTTCCGAATTTTATAATGGAAGGAAATACTTATGTTTATCTTTTTATCTACCATTTAGTGTCGACAGAAAATAAAAATAATACTTATTATTTTCTTAATATAAGTTACTCTTCATCACCCATAAAGGTGAGCAAATTTTTCTATCTAAATTATAAATTTTATTTTCTTCCCAGAATATTTTTTTATTTTAAAAAAAGAAAATAAAGCTGCAATATAAATTAATACTGTTATTTTTCTTTCAATTATTTTATTAAATTTTTAATTTATTATTATGTACTAAAATATTATTGCTGACCTTTGTTCACAATTATACTTCCCAAAGTTACAATCAAATTGAATGAGGGAGTTTAAAATTTTTAAAATGGTCAAATTAAGGATTAAAAATAAAATAAAAATAATTAATTTAGTATATATTATATATATATAATTTTTATTATTAACATAATAAAGAGTATTAATCTCATTTAAATAAACCATTTAATTAATTATGAAAAAAAGAAAAAAATCTCGACAAGGTAATTAAATAAACAGGTAAATTATACAATTTATATTTGATTGTGCCTACCACTTTTACTTGTACGAGATTTTAATTAATAATTATGCATTTGCTTTCATACTATGCCCACTTTAACGATCAACTCTTGGTCTGACATGTGTATTTGATATATAATTATCAATTAAGGAAAAGTTGAACCTTCCTTAATTTCCTATTTTTTTTTTTTTTTTTTTTTATTATTATTATAATTATTTTTTTGCATTCTAGGGTGGAATTAAGAGATTTTGTTTGGAATAGGGAAACTACAGTTAATAGGTATATAAAAAATTTACTTTTTTTGATTTATTAAAATTCTTAATAGAAAATTGCAATAATATAGAAAAACACACAATTATAACCATTTAGTGCCATCTTTGTAAATGCTCACTTAAGTATATAGTTCCATGTTTGCAGGTGAATTTTAAATTAAAATAATTAAGTTTTAAGTTCTTTTTTTTTGAGCATATTTACATTATAAAATAATAATTTTGTTATAAATTACATACAACGTTTCCCATTGAAAAAATACACCAATTTCAATGTTATTTGCATACCTACAAGTAGATTCTTACAATTTCTGGCTTTTAGAATTGACATGGATTTTGGTAAACAAAGGAAAACTAATGGTCTTTTTTTCAAACTAAATAGTTTTCTATTTTTGAGCTTTACTTCATAAAGGCGACTCAAATAGAATAATCTAGATTATTTTACTATGAATTTAAGAAGAGATTTTTATGTTTATACTTTGCTTTATTACTTATACTTGTTTATACTTTCATCTAGCTTTCTTTATTGTTATTGAAAGAAGAGGTCTTCATCATCCAGTTTAACTTTGTAAAAAAAAAAAAAATAAATAAATTAAGTCTTCTTTCATTCAGCAAAAGAAGAGTTTTTTTTGTCTTTGAGCTTTACTTCATAAAGATGAATGAAAGAAGAGTTTATCAATTAGCTTTATTCATAATGAATGAAAGAAATATCCCCATATTATTTTGCTTAATTTGATAATAACTGAACAAAAGATGAATTCTTTATTGTTTGCTTAAATTCTTAAGGGTAAAAAATTATAGTTTTGTATTTAGTTTTACTATGCATAGATGAATTAAAGACTTCTTATTATCAATGAAAACAGAGTTCTTCGCCAGTAAGCCTAGTAGCTTGATGAAGAAATGGTATAATGGCTTATTTTTTATCTATCTGTCAATACCCCCCCCCCCCCAAAAAAATAAAAAAGGGCAGACCACTTCATAAAGTGAACAATTATGAAAGCTTAGCACATAATATTTATGAAAACAAAAACCATAATATTACAGATTTAAAGAAAATTGAACAAAACTATGAACAATTATAGTTGTGACAAAATATTTGTTTATGATTATTAATTTAGTTTATAATACTATTTATTTATTTATTTTTATATTAATTTTGTTTTATATAATTTATTCTTTCATAGGGCATGGTTTGGTACATGGTTATTATAAATGGTATTTACTCATTACGTCTATACATAGAATACCAGTACCTGATTTATTAGGTAGTTAAATTTTTGTTTTGTCTTTGATGTTTCTTTCGAAATACATAAGTATTATAATTATATATTTATTTATTTGTATATTTTATATGCATACATAATCTTCCGACTGTATATTTAATTTTTATTATGACATTTTTTTTAAGTCACAAATGTGCACTAAAAATAACATTTATACCAATGGTTTGTTTAAATTTATGGAGCTTTTTTTTAGATTTTTCCAATAAGAGATCGAATAAATTTATAGTTAATTACATGATAAATCCACAGTAAAAAATTACTGAAACTATGAAAAATAGTCGCAGCATCCGCTCCTGACATATTCCATTGATTTAAAGGCAATTAACCACAAAATTATTTAATCCTGATCAAACAAAATTATTAACTCCTACTTTTAATAATTATAAGTTCCTTTAAATGATTAAACATTTATTTTTAATGTATAATATATTTATGTATATTTATTTATATGTGCAGCAAAATAAAAACTTTTATGATAAATCAATATAAATTGTATAATCAACAATTAATAAACAATTTATTTATAAAATAATAAAAAAATTAATCTCCCTTCTTAGCTAAAAAGGTGGTTAATGGAATATATATATTTTTTTACATATTTATGCTTTTTGACATATTCTATGCTCTAAAAAAAATATTTATTTCACCTTTTTTGTAGGAACAATTTTTTTTTTTTTTTAATACGCGCTTTTGTTTAATTTTCTTTAACGATTCTGTTTCTTTAATAATAAATTGATTTGATTTCACATTAAATATATATAGGCAAATAAAAATACAAGTGAAATTCTATTTTTTTCTTAATAAAAAAAAAAGTTTTTGCAAGGCAGGAAGCTTATTATAGTTGTTTTTGTAAATCAGTAGAGCAGATTTTATGATTGTAAAATTCATGATCTGGAAACCAGGCTACGACTGAATTTCGCAGAACAAATAAGATAATTTTTAATCTTTTTCACAGTTCCTATCTCGAACACATTCTTTAGATCTAAATAAAGGTCCTCATAAATAATATATTTTATTTTTCAGCTAAAGTTTGGAAAAAGTCGCCTGCAACATTTTTCCTGGTGTTTCTTACACGGGACCCTATGTACAAATCATTCTCTTAACTTAATTAGTAAACTTATTTCTTTAAAGTTAAAATTAATTTTATTCTTACATGAATGTTTTATTTTTCTAGCCCATACTTTTTTTCTTACAGTTCTAATTTCTTCCAAAATGCAATTTTTTACAAACTTTATTTGTATCCTCAAACATGGCAAATGCCTGTTTTAATTGTTATACCTGGCAAAAACCTACCAAAAAACTTATTTCATGACATACCAATATATTATGTTAAAAAAAAAATTGTTTAATTTAATTTTTGATGTCTAAAGATCCAGTTGTTACTAAGAGACTTTTCTTCTATAAAAAAAAAAAATAAATAAATAATGTATCAAAAAAAATCTTTATTTCAGTATTATGGGGCTTAATAGATTATATGCATAATGTTGTATTAATATAAAAGATCTTATTTTTTTTAGTATAAAATATGCTTTTGTAGCATAATGTTGTTATCTATATTATAGATCTTTTGTTTCTATTTATAGATTAGATTAAGGTCTTAAGTATTAATTGTTAAGTATATTATTAAATTTTATAGTCCTGTTTCTTTTTAGATCTTGTTTGTATGTTTTTTATTCTCTTTTTATAGGATTTTTTTTTTAATGTTATTTCTTTTTATCTTAAGATAAGATCTTTTTTGTTAAAATTTAGTTCTTGCTGCAATTTTAAATCAAATTATCAATCGCGACGCAAAACGAAAGTGATAAAATCTAGTGGCAAGCAGTCCAGCTAGACTGGTGTATGATTAGAAAATTCCAAAATTGCATTTACTTATATTTTTATTAAATCTGTAGAGCCCTACATCTTTTTCTGTGAAGCATATGAATAAAATTTATTCACTTATTTGTACTTTAATTTGTGTGAAATACTAGAATATAATTTATAATTCATTCTGTTATTCTTTTTTTCTGTGAAACACCAAAACTGTTTTCTGTGTTTCACACATGATACTGTAGAGCCCTAATTAAGTTTTTTTTCCGTAAATCATAGAATAGTTTTCCTTTATTTCACCTAAAATTAAGAATATCTTCTGTACTTAATTAGGTAATTCTGTAGGGACTTAATGCACTATTTTTGTAAAACAGAGGAATATATTCTGCAATTAACCTTGGTTTACTGAAACACAACACACAAGAATATGTCACACACTTGTGAATATGTATTACACTCTTTTTAAGTGCAGATTAATAAAAATATTATGATGTACTGCAGTGATTATCTTTCTTCTGTGAATCCTTGTCTACCTTTCATTATAGTTCTAAATAACACCATCTTTAAACGTGACTCACCTTAGAATCTACTTTAATTCCCATACGAACAAATTTACACAATCAAATATTTTCATTTTCATTGTCAACAATTAAATAAATATCTTTGTACAGTGAAAATCAAACAGAATATGTATTTAAAAAAATGTATTTATTTAAATATCAAAAAGGAACTAAACAATGTGTTTAAATTTAAACTTTTACATATTAAATTGTTTATTTATATTTATATGTATGTATAATATTTACTTTATTAAGATGTAAATAACTCAGGGAAAAAAAATCTCATTTGATTTTTTTTTTTAAGTTTTACATTGAAGTAAATTTATTTACTTCCCTATTTTAATTTATTTATTTTTGCGCGCTTAATTAATAAATAAATTTAACAAAAATCCTTATATAAATAAATAATAGAAAACATGTTTTAAAAAACAGTTTTATGTACAAATTAATACATTATTTATTTTTTAAATTTACATCGTGTTTACAATTTTTTTTAAACACTTTGGCCAATTTAATTTTTGCCAATTACAAATTTATGTACAAGTAACAACTTTTTTTATTCTTCTTTCTTTCATATATTTTTTTAACAGCCTAATTTTTTTATGTATATGTTACAACAATTTTTTTTTTTATATCTCGATTATTGTACATTTATTTTAATTCAAAGGATGGGTGGGGAGTTTATTTATTTTATTTTAATGTAAATATTTAAATCGTTGTTAAACTTAGGCGCTGGATAAAAATAATATGTTTTTATTTATAATAATAAATTATGTATAGATAATTTATTTATTTTTGGCAAGTTAATTATGTATATTTTTTTGCATTATTTTACTTATTTTATTTTATTTTTTTATATATCAATTCACAATGCATTAAAATATCTATGTTCATACGATTTAATTTATTTTTTTTTATATAATTATTTCTATTAAATTAAAATTATGCAGATTTTAGTTTTATTTTTTTACAAATTATTATATTTTTATTTTTATAAACTTTAGTAAATAAATATATTTTTATATTAATAAATAAATAAATATAACTATGGTAGAAGAGTTTTTTTTTTTTTTTTGTTTTTTTTGGAATGAACAAAATAAAACGACGTTGGTATAATATTATTAAATACAAGTACAAAAATCCAAAACAAATTTATTTAACTTTTATATTACTTTTTTAGTAAAAGAGTTGAAAAAGCCAAAAAATACTTATTCACCTTATTTATTCAATTTATTTAGTAATAAGTGTAATAATTTTTTTTAACTAATTAGTTACAAAATAATATATATTATGCACCATTTATAGTGAATTTAACACAATCTGGAACTTGGAGTTGAAGATGAAAATGTATTGATATTTTTTAGTGTGAAATGTGGATTTCAGTACCTTCTGCACTCAAGGTAATATTTTTTTATTTATTACTTAAGGTATGTAAAGTTAATGAAAAGAGGTTTGACAAGAAAATATACATTATTACACATCTAACTGACAGTTAAAATGCAAAATTCTAGATTTACTTAATTTTCTCCTTGTTTTTTATAGATTTATTTAATCCTTTCCTTGTGGAGTTGTTTTTCTATTTTACTTTTGCAAGCATTGGTCTTTTACAATGCAAAAAATGTTCTTTATTTAAGAAGAGTTTCTTTTCTCACTTATTCCGTCACTTAAAAACGATTGATACTTAATAACTTACTTAACTCTCTTTAATTTCGAATAATATTTTCTACATTATGTCGAAAGATTACTGAAGGTAATTACTGATAGATATATCCTTGGCCTCACTTTTATGTAATAAAAGTGTAATAAAGAAGCTGTACATACTTTTTCTTCAAAATGAAAAATAAATTTTGTATTCAATTTATTCCTTTTTAATAGGACGTTTTACCTCATCCTCTATTAAGCCTCATTAACCCTTAAATGCTAATGGTAATTGGATGGCTGGTATTTCTAAACCTTTGTCGATTCGACTAACATATGCAGAAAATACATTTTTTTGGGTTGAAACTACACTTTTATAAAGGGAAAACTATTAAGAACTCATTATCAAATCTTTTAGTGAGATGTATAAACATTTGATGACAATAACTTAGTAGGAACAAAAGAAGAATCTGAAATTCAGTGAACATTAATGCACCAGGTCCCATACCCCAGGCCAAACGCCCTAGGCCCTTTGCTAAGTGCTCCAGGCCCCAGATTATCGGCCACTGGTCTCTGGCCCAAGGCCAATTACCCTAGGGCCATTGCCCCCTACCCCAGGCCCATTTTCCCAGGCTATAGGCTCATTCGACGACCAATTAATTCCCTATGTTTATTACTAAACGTTAGTCGAATCGACAAAGTAGCTTTGACGGGAATTTTCCAGAAAACGAGTGTACTCAAAAGGACTACTACCGCTTCACTAGCAGGTGTGTTACTAACCAGTGCAAGCACTGCAGAAGGATGGGGTACCAATCACCATCGCATACGAGCATAAAAGGTTAAGGTTCAAAATGTGCTTGTCGATTCGACTACCATCAGCATTCTAGGGTTAAATGTATTCTGCATTGACGTTTAAAGATTACAAAAGATGTTCCTCACCTCTTTTAGCAACTTATGAACTGGCATTCTCTTCTATACATAGAAGAAGAATTTCCATTCTCATAGTTTCCCTTACTTTCTCGATATTTTCTTTACACTCTATTAAGTAACTCTGAAAGTATTCTGCATTGACTTTTAAAGATCACAAAAGATGGTCCTCACCTCTTTTAGCAACTTATGAACTGGCAATCTCTTCTATACATAGAAGAAGAATTTCCATTCTCATAGTTTCCCTTACTTTCTCGATATTTTCTTTACACTCTATTAAGTAACTCTGAAAGTATTCTGCATTGACTTTTAAAGATCACAAAAGATGGTCCTCACCTCTTTTAGCAACTTATGAACTGGCAATCTCTTCTATACATAGAAGAAGAATTTCCATTCTCATAGTTTCCCTTACTTTCCTGACATTTTCTTTACACTCTATTAAGCAACTCTGAAATTATTCTGCATTGACTTTTAACGATTACAAAAGATATTCCTCACCTCCTCTCTTCCATGCAGCCCCCATGCACTTACATTCTTTTCTACATTAAAGATTTTCATTTCCCACGTTTCTTTTCCTACCTTATATTTACCTCACACTCTTTTCAATGTCGTCAAAGGTTTACTTTCACCTAAAGATTACAGAGTATTTCCTCTCCTGCTCTCTTCCATGCAAAAACTGGAACTCTTACTGTCTCTTCTAAATTGTGAAAGTTTTCTTGTCATTTTATTTTCTATGCTTTACCTCTCTGACAGATATTACTATATTACCAATTTATTCCTTTTATGTTGTTAAACTCACCTTCTATCCTCCTAACAACCAAGGATTTATATCACCATATCTATGCTTTTAGATGATTTTCAATTATTATTCACACTCATTTACATTACAGCTGTAGAATTTTTTCCTTCTCTTGTCATTGTATAACACGTCCCTCGCCTTCTAATCCTCAGTAGTAGGATGTTTACATAATTATTTCTCCTTTGTTACAATAGATACTCACCTTCTATCCTCCTAACAACAAACAATCTATCTCATCTCTTATGTTCTTAGATTAGCTGCAGAATTTTCTCATTCTATTATCAGTGTATAAGACATTCATCGCTTTCCTAGATGTCGCCTATCCTCCTAACTAAAGGAGATCTACATAATTATCCATTTCTATTTTGGTTGTCCCCTTTAATTTATTATGTATTTTCTATTTTATGTCAAATAGGGGTTTTTAATAGGGGACCGAAATCTTAACCATGACTCCCCTCCTAGTTGTATTACAACCAAGAGTGTCATCATCATGGTATCCAGGCCGAAACCTGGTGGTGCTACTCTTTCAAGGAGAGCTTCCTATTTGTTTAAACAATGCTGGGTGGACATTGAGTGGGGGGGCCCGGTCCAGGAATCAAACCCAGAGCTGTGGTCAGAATCGGTCATCCATCCATCTTCTGGCTCTGCTTGAGGCTGCTTAACTTGCCTTATTGCAAGGCAAGCGCTCTAGCCTCCGAGCCACCCAGGCCCCCTTAAATAGGGGTTTAATTAAAAAAAAAAGTAAACTTTCTCATTTCATAAATGGCTATATTTTGTTCCTAAATTAGAACATTTTAAAACCTTTTAGGTTTAATCCGTTTAAAAGAAATTTGAAAAAACAAAATTACTGAAGAATAATTCGTCAAAACAAACACAAGTGTGTGTTCTTAGGTATTTGTTCCATGGCTCATGGAACAAATCCTCTCTCATCTCATTCCAAAAAAAAAAAAAAAAAAATATTAAAAGGAATTAACTTAGGTTTGCCATTTTATCAATACATTTTTTGTATCTTAGCTCAAGTTCTAGTTGTATTTTGTAAAGTTTTTTTTTTTATACCAATAACCAATCATCTAAAACACCACTGACTTTAATAATATACACAGTTATTCTTTACAACATTATGCAGTTATTTCAAGTAAGTACGTTTATAATACTATTCTGATTTTTTAAATTTTTATGCTTTTGTTTCGTATTAAATGTATCTACATAATATGTTTATTTGTTGGTAAGGGGAAGGGGGATACAAGTTGAATACAATTATTAGAGTATAATGCAATAATTTTTCATACAATTTTTTAAAATTATTATAATTATTTGCAATTAATTATTATATTAAATTTTTTTTTAAACAAATGACAATTTAACGTGGAATAATATTGTTTTACACTCCTAATACCAATTTTAGAATATTCAAAATTATTTAACTTTTCCAATTATTTTGAACAACAGTTTTTTTTTTTTCTTTAAAAAAGTACAGAGATTATTTGAGAAAAATCACACTATATAATATTGCTACTTATACATGACCACTTTATGCATAACATGGTTATTGATCATATCATAATCATATCATTTCTTCCTGACAGCAGTTAATTATTTCTGATTTTTATTTACTTTTTCCCACCTTACTGATAACTAATTTAAACTTTTATTCTCCAGGTCATTTATAGCTTAACTGTTTAGAACTTAATTTCAAATTTTTCAATGGTACTGCAGCTTTATTTTCGTTTTTCAACTTTTTTCAGAACATTTACCTTATTTATTTATTTATATTGTAGCATAATTAATTCACCTCTGTCATTTAAGAATTTAAATTTAAACAGATCTAAATTTGGTGTTTAAACTTTTGTTCCCCTGATAAAATTTTAAAGCACATTTCAAATTCTCTCAACTTAACATTTCTGACAATTTCCAAAATTTGCTGTAAATTCAGTTCAAACTATTCATAATAAGAACTTTTGCTAAGTAAGCAAATTCATTTACCATCATATTTTGATCTCTCTGATTTATTCATAATTCTAAATAGTATTAGAAGAGTTTTTTAGTGGAGTTAATAATTTTTAGTGACCATTCATTCATAATAAAAGAAGATAATATCTTTTCATATTTCTAACAATATCAAAACAATTGCAATAACAAACATTTGACAGGTTCATATGTTTATATTTTTAGCATTATAATTAGCAACAATAAATAACCTAGAATATATATATTTTTTTTTTTTTCAAAAAAAAGAAAAATTCTGCAAAAACCTAATTATTATTGCCTCAAATTTAAACCAAAAAGTTAAATTACCTCATTAATTGTTATGTATGACACTCCATTAAATTTTATTTGTTATTTAAAGTAATTTTGTAATAGCTATTAAATATTCTATATTAATAAAAATTGCCAATTTTGTATTTTAATTTATTATTCTGATTTATATAATTTTTATTTTATTAATTTTTTTATTTATACTAGTTTAGTAAATGATAAGAAATAATAATTTAAAAATACAAAGAAATCATAGTATATATATAAGATATACAAATAATTATGTGTATAAAGATATTCTATACATAGTAACACTGTATATGTATCAAAGCTTGTAGAAAAAATTAAAGTATTTTTAAATTTCCTGAAATAAATCATTTATTTAATAATTGAAAAACTTAGTTTTTATTAAAAAAATAAAAATAAAAAAAACAATAATTCATTACTTTCTTTAAAATTAAATTTATTTAAATTTAAAAGTTTTGGCACCTTGTTCTCAGTATAAATTTTTATTGGCAACAAAACCATTTAATTTTTTCAGTTTTACTTTTTTGGCAGGTGTGCAGATTAAAAAAACAGCCAATTTCTTAATTTATTGTGTATTGTACAAAATATATACAAACAATTTTTGTAAAAAAAAAGAATATTAAATTGTGATAGATTGTTGTTGGCACCTAAGATTAGCCTATTTTTTTTATTAGTTTATTAAAGTTCATTTAATTTTTCTTTTCAGATCAAAATAACTCTTAATTCATAAGGAACAATTATTTCATCTCTATTTGAATAATTGATCTTGTACGTCAATCTCTACCATTCTTGTATCAATAAGCATTATTTATTTGATCCTTAAAAATCAATAAATTAATCCTGTACAAAACACAATTTTTACAATTTAGATCCTTAAGAATCAAATGATTGGGTCTATGAGGATTTATATTAATAATTTAGATCCTTAAGAATCAAATGATTAGGTCCATGAGGATTTATATTAATAATTTAAATCCTTAAGAATAAAATGATAAGGTCCATGAGGATTTATATTAATAATTTAGATCCTTAAGAATCAAATGATTAGGTCCATGAGGATTTATATTAATAATTTAAATCCTTAAGAATAAAATGATAAGGTCCATGAGGATTTATATTAATAATTTAGATCCTTAAAAATTAAATGATAAGGTCCATAAGGATTTATATTCATCATTTAAATCCTTAAGAATAAAATGATTAGGTCCAAGAGGATATATATTAACAATTGTAAATCCTTAAGGATCAAATTATTAAGTCCACAAGGATCATATGATTGTAATCCTTATTTAAAATAAACAAATTTTGCTCAAAACCCTTAATCATTCTTCGAATTAACATGTTTAAAAAAAAACTAAACCTTAAGCCAAATTTCAAATTTAAGATATTAGATATTAACCATTCAAAAAACTGAATGAAAACAAAACATCGATTTGGAATTAAATGAATTTACTTTAATAATAAATAAATTTGACATGGACTGCATTCATGCCATATTTTAATTAATATGACATCATAATTAAATATTATTTCGTATTTTGATGAGGGGTGGTTAATTAATTTCCATTTATAAGTTTAGAATACATCTAGGCTAACCCTGCTTTAATATATATATGTATATATATATTTCATTTATTTTTTTCTTGTTTAATTTTCACAGCAATTTACCTACTTTTTTGTGTTATTTTTTTTATTTTATTTTGGGTTAATAGAATAATATATTGTATATCACATTGTGTATATATATATTTATATATTTAACTGTTGGTTTTTATTTTATATGTTTTCCATGTACTCCACACATAGAGTTCTAACTAAATCAGTATTTTATTTATTTATTTAATATTTGTATGTATGTATATTCAACTTGTTTATTTTATTTTATTAGAATATTTTATATTTATATATATATATATTTATTGTTTATATAAATATTTTTTTTTATATTTTTATTTATATTTATTTATTTATAATATAGAAACAATCTTACTGTAATATACAGTAAGTTTGAATAATACAAACATTTTAAAATAAATCTTAAAATAATAATAATCATAATAATAATAATACTGAATTACCAGTTACATTTTGTGAAACTTGTCTCTTTTCATTTCCTGTACATTTATTATTTTATTTTAATAAAAAATTAATAATAAAAATTAAAAAAATGTATTTTTGTTGAATGATTCTAATATGTGCAAAATTATAAGTTCCACTTTATTAATTTGTTGGTACTAAATTATTTTCATTTTTTTTTTTTTCTAAAACAAAAATGTAGCATTTATAAGTTTCCTTGCCTTTTCGATTTGTTTTAAATTTTATATTTCTCACTAAATTAATTCCATGAGGATTGTTTATTTATATTATTTTATATTTATTTTTTATTTTTGTTGAAATGCCATCAACTTGTCTTAAAAAGTAAAACAATTAAGGAGTAGGAACATAAGTCATAAGAGACAAAGATTGGATTTGATCTGTACTATCTAAATATAAGAAAACCAATGTCATAACTTTAAAACTTATATCTTGGAAGTGGCAGGCTAAAAAATAAATTATAATCAACAGGCAGTATTATCATTGAACGATGTAAAAAAGGCTAAATTATACTTTTCTTTATTTCATATATATTGTTCATACTTTGGTGTAGTCCTACCCTTATTGTTTTAACCGGATTAAACAGTTATACAACACCATTTATAACTTCCTTATTGTTTATTCTAGTCTACATAATTTAGCCTTTTATTATTATGTGTTTCCAATGAATTGTTTTACATTTAAACAAAAATAAAAAAAAATAATAATGAAATAACAATGTTACAATAATATATTGAATAATAAAAAAGGCTCCCATGACAACACCTGATTTTTATATATTACATATTTGACATTACCTCATTACTTTGTTTATTAAGTTCGTATTAAATACATAATTTAGTTATTTTTTTTCTACAGGTTAGCATAATGTTTTTGTTTGAGGCATTTAATGTTCCAAATTCTTGTGTTGATGTATATATATATTTTTTTTAAATTTATTTTGAGTATTCAGTTATGTATAGAAAGTCAGGATTTACTTAAAAAATTGAGTTGATTATGTAATTTTGTTTGAAAACATGATTTAATAGCCTAATTAATAGTATTTAGTATAAAAGAGAAGAACCACAATTTGGTAAGTTAGAGTTGATTCCGACATGCATGGTTGAAGTTGTTACATGATTGGCTGACACTACTAAATAATTAGGAGTTTCGTCCTTTCTTGTTTAATTGATACCACTATTAAGTAATCAGACGTTCATATTTAATAGTATTTTTTGACTCTAAGTAACAAATTTCACCTTACATGATCTGGTGGATCTACCACTCAGTAGTGATGAGTGCATCTTTACATGCTTGGTTGACAATACTATAAAATTAGTAGTTTTTCCTGATCAATCAATCATGCATTATTATTATTATTATTATTGATTCCTTCAACAGAGAAGTTAAGAATAAATCTCTACATATTCGGTTGACACTACTATAGAAGTTTTCATGTTCGATTTTACATTATAAATTGATTAGAAGTTCCCTCTCCAATTTTTTTAATTAAATGGATTGTATAATTTCCTTCTTTTTTAACAATAATATTAAACATGTCTGACACATATCATTTACATAACAAAATACTCTTATTTATTTTATTATTTTATTTATTAATTTTTTAAATTAAAATTTCCCCATATTAAAACTACTAAACAATTTTTTCTCTTTCATTTCTCCTTGCAAACTAATTTCATTTTAAATTATTATTATTTAATATATATATATATATATATATATATATATATATATATATATATATATATATATATATATATATATATATATATATGTATATATATATATATATATATATATATATATATATATATATATATATATATATATATATATGTATATATATATATATATATATATATATATATATATATATATATATATATATATATATATATATGTATATATATATATATATATATATATATATATATATATATATATATATATATAATAAATGTATTTTTTTTATTTATATATTTATGTATAATAATATATTTTTTTATATTAACAATGCAATACAAAAAACAACGCACATTTAGTTGACTGAATATGAGCAAAAATCTCCACAGCACTTCATGATAAAAAGAATATATAATTTTTTTTTCTCATTTTTATTTTTTATATGTATATATAATATATATATATATAATACATACAAGTATATACATTTTTTTTTTAATATCCTGCCGTGACTATTTTATTTTTTATTTTGTTGTTTTATTATTTTTAAAATTATTATTATTTAGTTTATTTTTATGACAAAATTCGTTGAAAAAAGCAATTGATTTCAAAATATTTTTGTTTCATTGTTTTTTTTGTGGTTTTTTTTTTTTTTTTTTTTGTTTTTTTTTTGTTTTGTTTTGTTTTGTTTAGTTTTTTCCCCCCCAAAATATTGTTTTCAACTCACCGACTGTTCCCATTTCTACTACAGATCGTATTTTTTTCGCGCAAACTATTTTTTTTTAATCTCCTATAAAAAATGTTATTATTTTATATTGTTATTTTTTAAAAACTTTAAATTATAAAATAAATTCATTAACTAGTTTTCTCCTGCTTGGAAATAATTATTTGAATAACATAAAATATTTTCGTAAACTAAAATATTAATATATGGAAATAAAATAAAGATTTCTTCGTACCACTGTGATGTATTAATAAGAAATATAGTTTCAAAAATATTTAAAATTCTAAAAATGTATGTACCATACAAATTAATATAATTTCTTTTTTTATTTCTCCCAACTAATAACTGACAGAAAAAAAGTGAGTTTTTAATTCATTTAATAGCAGCAAACCAAAAAAAAAAACGTTATTTAATATATTAATTTTAATAGGTTAGGTATAAAAATAAAGTACGTGCTCATCTTAGTGTGATATTACTTATATACGTATATAAGTATTTACTTCAATATTAGAATTTATTTGTAATCTGTCACTCAAATGAGTATTAGCAGTTATGTTATATTAATGTGACATGTATTTTATTTTCTTAAATACCTTGGGATATTTGAACACCTATTATATTTGAGATTTGTGCATTCCGTTAGGCCAGGCTGTTAACTACTGCTAACAAATTATTCTTGTGCTAACAAATGATTTCTTCTTGCCCTATTCCAATTTTTCTATTGCCACTTCTTGTTATTCTTGCGTTCTATCTTCCTTATCTTCTTCTCAAACTCACAGGTATTGCCCTAATATGTTATCAATATTGGGTGATGTAGCCCTTGTTCTTAAGCGCTCTGATCTTTTTGCTTTGTTTTGAGCCAATTTTTGTTTTCTAGTATAAAACCAGCTGTGAAACTCGATAGCCTAGGGTTTTTTTTATTGTTTTTCCTTATTTATTTTTCTAATTGTTTAATTTTTACTTTTAGTCTGACTGTAGCATATTATGAGTCTTATTTATTTTTCTAATTGTTTAATTTAGTCTGCCACATTTTTACTTTTAGTCTGACTGTAGCATATTATGAGTCTTATTTATTGCACACCAGGTTTCACCCTGTAGTCTTGGGCCTAAATTACTCTACCTAAGGTCTCCACTGTGCTCTATTTTCTTTAATATTTCGAAATTTACATATTTATCTTCATATTTGCTCTCATATTTCCAATTATTCTGGTATCTAAGTTGTGGTACTATAGTCTGGTGTCCTAATAGCTCCTGTTCAACCATAATTTTACTACGTTTTCATTAGCTTGCTATCTTGTTTGTTTGTTTGTCCAGTACAAATCTGGCAATCGATTTTTAACTAACTTCCCGAGTAGCTAGACATTTGAAACTTTTAGAATAGCTCAGAACACGATGACAATGCAATATTTTAATACTTTTAGCCATCTTTCAGCAAATTTTGCTGTACGGAAAGTTAGTTCGGAAAAAATCCGCAAGCTATTTTATTTGTTTTGACATCTTCATTTTGATGGGTTTCAAATTTGTGATTTTTTATTAGGAGATTAACATTGAATGACAGCAAAAAAGGAAAAGTAAACAAAGAAATAAATTAATTGACGTGTGAGTGTGACAACCAGGTTTGTTTACACTTGTCTCCTAGGTATCGGTTTAATTTTTCTGCATCTGTACTTCTTTACTTGTACACATTTTTCTTTTTCTTCTCTTACTGTCCCTACATGGGGGCATATCGATGGCACGGTTTAGATTCGGTGTTGGGGAGATCCGTTGTACAAAGATTTGTCCTTTTATAGGTTTAAGATCAGCTCTCTAGATGGTTGTCATTTATGTGAAGTAAATAAATTCGGAACTATTTTTTTTTCACCAACATTATATTATAACCATGACAATTAATATTATCAACATTACATACGATTCAACAGAAAATTTAAAAACGTAGTATATAAAAAGTTTCTTTATCTTGTAATTTTGGTTTCTTTACTGAGCAGTTTAAATGTCATTTTTTTCTCTCTAAAGTTCAAGAGTTCCTAACATTATATTATCAATCTTTTAATTTCTATGGCTCTGGAGTCTGGGTTAAATGACTCTACCTTTGACATCCCCTATATCTCTTATTTATTCATCATAATTTAATAGGAAAACCTAGGTATTAAAAGAAAAACTTGACATTAATAATACATCATAGAGGTACAAAGAACCATACCTTGATAATATTAAATAACTTAAAATAATTGATTCCCCAAAAGTAAATAAGTGGCCGTTTTTATTATTTTTTAAAATTTCTTTCTTAAGGTATGTACTTAAAAACAATTAGTTTACAAAGGGTTGATTATTTAATGTTAATTTCTTTTTTTATACATATATATTACTAGTGATAATAATTATATTTTTTTGTGAGTAAAAATTTGCAGATTAAAGCTACACTATTGTCAACAGCAGAAGTAATTTTGCTGTAAATATATAATTTTTCTCTCTCAATTTTTTTTACTTTATTTTAGACACAATTTTAATTTATTTTTAATTTTTTTTCCGAATAACATTTTTAACTTTTTCTTTTAGCATATACTTCTTTTCTTTTCCATTATGTCACGAATATAAATGCCGGTTAATATTTATGAAAATAATTGAATTGTATAAGTTTTTTTTTTTTGGACAACATTTCTATTGTTTGTCAAGCATTGATGAAAAAAAATTATCAAAATTATGTTTTATTTTAAGTTTTAAACAAAGTTTTGCTTGCTCAAATCTCTTTTTCCATAACTTCAGTATCCTACAGTTTCTATTAAAGCCCATATTATGTTAATGTGGATCATTTTATTTTCACAGCTCGAAAGGTCAAACAACGTTTTAGAATGTTTTTCAATACATAATGACATAGTTCATTCATGTGTTAAAAAAATTTCCTTAAGTTTAGCAGTGAATGATGCATCTTTTAAATAATTACTATTTACTGAGATTCAGTCTTTGCTAGAACACCTAGCTTTTTATCGCCATGACAATCCAACTAATGAAAACAAACTCAGCTAATATCAGTCAAATGATAATAGATCTTCGCAATCAAATCTTAGTGTTTCAGACCGGCCTTTCCAGATTCTTAGTGACATAATGGAAAAGATCCATTCTTTGATTAGGTATTTTGTAATTATTCCCTTATTATCGTTTTTATTAGTTTACCTTTTATTTATTTTTAAAAAGGGGAGATATAGGATAGGGGAGTGTCTTATGGTTGCCGTTACCTTTTATTTATTACTGAATTAGAGCGGTTTGTTTTTCTGTAATTTTTTAAACGCCGACTTGGCGATGTCGTGCAGTGAAGGAACAGGCGGTGAGTTGAACATGGATCAGACGGAGTCGACCGACGCGAAGCGGTGACCTAGGTCGTGGCGAGGTGGGGGTGGTGGTGGCAGGGTAGGGGGTGGTGGAGGCGGTGAGCGGAGGTGAGGTGGAGGTCTTGCGCCACGGCGGTGTGATGATCTGCTACGCCAGCACACGCAGAACACAAAGCCGAGCAGCAAGAGGCCTCCGATTACACCTGCTACTGCGCTCGGCCACACCCACTCTTTACTAACTTCCACCACACCTGCAACAAGGTTTTCACCTTTGTAAAAATATGATGTTTTTTAAATTGTTCAATCAATCATGTCAACACTGTCAATATAGATTAATTAAGCAATAGAACCAATAGTTAGAATATAATATTATTATTTGTCTAAAAATTTAATTTGAAATCTCATTTAGACCGTGACCTTCCTCTTGTTTTGAAGTCTGCAAAATTTCATCAAGCTGTGAAAAAAACTGAAGATTTTTATAATAAACAAACAAACCCACAGACACTCTTCTTTGTATCTAGATTATATATTATTGATTGCAAAGTCTTCAATTTTTAATTTAATGTCTCAGATTTTCTCAACCATGACTGGTATCAGCTATGAATGTGAATGAAATGAGGATTTCTGATGTATAACAAATTAATGTAACAAATATGTATTCAATAGATGGGATGGGTTGTGAACTTTTGCTTTATAAAATGAACTTCTAATAGACTACTATGTAGAGAAGAATGGACTGGGCAGGTAAAGTAAATTTTTAAGAGAATCCAATAAGAGCTCTAGTTTTCGGCTCATTGTGTTTCTACTTATAAGCTGAAGTCACTGATTTTAGTTTCTACCCTCTAGATGGTATCCAACTATCCTAGCGACTTAATTTTTAGGAAGACAAACCACTTGTTCAAAACCTAGCAATTAGGCCTTAGTTGCCCATTTTACTAGCCCCATAGTATAGAGTTCCAGCCACTTCACACATCATACTTCTGTACAATGTACCTCTGAAGCGAGTATGGTGTGATAATTTGTGAGCCTTAGGTATAGATATATAAGTTAGAGAGATCAAACCCAAGACCTCATGTCTCCCTTTATTCATTGATGGCCATGGCCGAGCAGACGTAGCTAGTAATTTAATCCACTTTGCCGCTGGCTGCCTTCAGGAAGAAATAATGTCACTAGGATAATGGACATTCTATTGATAAATGCCAAGTCCGTTCTTTCCTATTCATATATAGTTAGGAATTGGTTTAAGGTGGTTAGAGTACATTAGTGTATACATACCTGGATAATGGACATAAGATAAGGGTAATATTTTTTTATTCTATAGATAAATACCAAGTCCATTCTTTCTTTAACATATGCAGCATACATTAGATTTGATTTACCATCTCATCTGACTCACATTCCCATATGTGGTTTCATCCTGAAGACAGTACAGATGGCTGTGACATCCTGCACTCTTCAGAAAATCATCTCACTGTCTCTTGAGTTAAAACAGTGCAATGCCTTAATTCAATAATGTAAAAAGAACTTACAGTCTAGTTCGTCCGAGTTGTCATCTGGACCGCAGTTGTTGACCCTGTTGCAGCGAAGTTTGCTTGCTATACAGTAGAGAGAGTGAGTACAGCGGAACTCGCTGCAATTGTCCATAGGATCCCCTACCTCAGTCCAGACTGCCTTAAAACCCTTGGCTCCCACAGACTTGTCTGCTGTGATAAAACTAAAACACAATTCAAATGTTATTACCGCAAAGATAAAGCAAAAAAAAAAACTTTGTTCAAGGAGTGAAATCGCCATAATTTTGCATTATATCGGGCTTTTCAACGAATATTTGGTACTGTAGGGGAGACCGGGGACAGTTGAAACAGGGTACGGTTGAAACAACCAATTAATGGGTGGAAAAATTAGCGATATTTGGGAACAACCAAGGAAAAGGGACTTGGCTTCTGTGGCGGAATCTGAACTTTTGTGTTTGGTGTCGTTTCGAGTTTATCATAAGTTTCTGAGAGGGGGTATATGTTTTCGCATCCAAAATTAAGTATTTTTGGTGCTACTCTTTTGCTTTTTTATCCAAAAATAAAATAGTTGTGGTTATGATAGTTTTTAACGTAAGAACTTTGGTTATGGAAGTTCACCAGGTGTAATTCTTTGTTATCTAAGTTGTTTATTTCGGAGGTTATGACGACAACTTTTTTAAAACATGTTCTGGGTACGGTTGTTACAATTAAGTTACCAGCTGGCTATAAAGTATGAAATTTTTAAGCACACTTTAACTCTTCATTTAAATAATTTAAATTATTATTTTTTTTTACTTTTGTCAAATTTTATTAGTTTTAATATTAATTAACCTTGAACTACAAAATATATGATACATATTACATTTAGAATATTTATTATTGTTTCATTTATCTTAAACACCTATTATTCTGCGTATGACCTATTATTCAATTATTTTGCTTCATGTACTGTGATTTTGACTCAATAAATAAGTATTTCTAACATAATTCTCTTTATTCTGTTAGTGTTACAACTAACCCTAATAACTGTTACAACCGCCCCTGGTATGGGGTCGGTTGAAACATTTTTCCTGAAGTTTTAAAATGCCTTTAAATATTTTTGTAATGCTGATAATCTTACTACAACCTCATATCATTTCTAGTCTGATAACTAAAGTTCAATTAAGGCCCACTGTCAAATACATTGAGGTTAAAATGTTTTTGCAGGAAGCGATTTTGTAAAAAATGTTTCAACCGTCCCCGTCTCCCCTACATATAATGTAACAACAGCCAAAAGTGAGAGTTAACTGGTAATAATAACAACTCACAAAAAAGTTTTTAATAGTTGAACTAAATATCAATAACTGTTAAGATATGTGCTTGTTTTCTCACTTTTTTTAAATCACCCCAAGCTTTGGCTGTAGTTGAATTATTTAATTTGAACCTTTGATTGCCACTTTAGCCAGTAGGTGTAGAGTACTTACTAAATGCCCCTTCTTGAGAGAACGGCGTCTTTCTCACAGAAATTGACACTGAAAGGAATTCATCTTGAATATATATGATGTCATAGAATCAACACATGCTTTTGTTCAATACATTTTCACCTCTTTGAGATCTATTAACAAAAAGGATTTGTTTAATCTTAGGTGTTCCAGGATGAATTCCCTAAAGCATTATAATTATTAATTATTACCTTCATTCATGTTCTTAGATGTGGTAGCTCTTAAAGTTTACCACTGACTTATATGTAGTTTAAAAACCCAGGGGCTTAGTTATGCTGGGGCAGCCAGGGCGGCACTCTAGGGTTCCCAAGGGTAGGGGCCCCCAAACAGGAGCTAGATCATGAACCACTTGAGCTGTCTAACCCTGGTCCCCCATAATTCTTGTTACAACACTCTGAAAACCCCTAATTTGTGCTACTACAAAATACTCAACTAATTATTATCTGTGCATATTGTGGAATAATTGGTTATAAAATAATCATCACAATAATTATTAATAAAAAACCATTTGTTGCCAGAAACTATAAAATCCTATTGGTAAGATAAAAACAAACATAATAACTTAATAAAATTTCGATAGCTTTAGCATTCCTCACCTTAGTCTTATGTGATTTGTTTCAGAAATATAGTGCCATTTATCCAAAGGTGATTTTTCACCGCAGAGCTCCACTGGCGGTGTATTAACTTGGTACCATAGGCGTACAACAGCTGCAGGGCACCCTCGCTCTTTAAAATAACAACAATATTACATTTTACAGTGCTCATTAAACAAGCATGAATTTGTTAATTAGGTACTTAAAACTGTAAAAGTGTTTAATCAAGCAAATGCAAGAACTAATTGATAAGATTAAATGGTTGTCAGCCATTTAAACAAATAGTTGTCTCACAATATGTCTATGATTTTGTTATAAAATAGTGGTCAGGGTCAGGGGAGAGCTCAAATGTCTTCCATTTAACAAACTATCAATTGATAAAATATTTGTTACGATTTGTTCCAAATTACTGTATGATTTATATACAACGATAAAATTATATATAAGATCAAAAGGTTTTGTCACAAATGTTTCAATAAAAACCTGTCTAAGCTGGAACCTGTGTTAGCTGGAAAACCTGATAAGGTAGAAACTGTTTGTCGGAATGCTGTGTTTTTTCTAGGTCAAACACCCTGTCTAAGCTGGAAACCTGTAGAGGTGGATTTTTTTTTCTGGAACCGTGGCTTTTCAGTTTATGCTCAAATATAATCTAATGAAAACGTCTCCCGTTTTTAACGAGCATTTCTTTTTTCATATTTTAATTTTTACCAATTTTTTCTTGTTCCTCTATATCTCTCTTATCGTGCTGGTGCGAAATAAATTAAGGGTCAGCCTATCTTTTGGTAGGCAAAATGGTCTATAGGTAATTTAATTTACATATAGAATGGTCATTGGTTGCAAAAAGTAGTAATGTCGACAGTGGACATCTATATTTCTTCGAAGTTTTAATAAATATTTCAAGCACTAGTAAGTAATGCAGTTGTTATAAAATGATGAAAATATGTTTTTGTTTCGGTGCCGTATTGTTGCATAAAGGACTTTTTACGAGGAAAAAGTAATTTTTTTAATTAAAATTTTCTTTACAAATTTTCAAATGGGATTTTCCATTTAATTATACATTTTTGATTTCTCATATAACGACATAACCTGACGGATTCTAACATCACTTTTGGAGTTGTAGTATATAAAAACCAAAATATCAACTTATTGTAAGTTAACAACAACTAATGTTAGAGATTCACGTTGGCTGGCTGCGCGAGGAGCACCTTATATGATATATTATAAGTATAAGTTACAGAATCGACCCCCTGTTTCGAGCGCTTGTATTAGTCATTATCAGAGAACTGGTTATAAAAAAAAAATTGTACCTATATAATTTTCTCAAGCTTAATATATATAAAAGAATTTAACTACTATATTAATACTTTTCATTTAACTTACGACTTGCTTCACCCTCAACAGCAAAATATTCAAAATTGAGCAGAATCTTGTGATTTGGACGTACATTGACGTACCAGTTGCAGGTTTTAGACGTGTAGCCATGTTTCGGCCCGTCGTAGTTACCTGTAGGAAAATTAGGACTAGCGATTACACCGTACTCACTGCTACTCACATTGCTCCCGCAATCTAGAAATAAATATTAAACAAAATAATTAATGTTAGTGGAGATTATAATGACTAGATTTTAAATATTTTAACAAAGAATTATAGAGTGGAATAACGTACATTAAACATATTACAGAAAAATTATATAATTTTATTTCGTTTACTTATTTGTCGTTTCGATTTATTGTTGAGGTAAGATAAGGTGTGATAATGGAATACATTATAACGTTATAAGTAAAGGATTATTAGGATATTTAAATGGGTCATTTCAAAATTTCGGTGCATTTCAACCTTGGTAAATTCAAAAAAATAAATTTGAAATAATTGTAGTTTTTTTCACTGCTACCATGTCTTTATGGCCTCCATAGTAACTTCCCTTTGTATGCACGCACAATCACCAACATTTCCAATAATATTGATTATTAAAAAATCGCTTGAATCTAGGGAGTCAGATTCAAGTCTTGTTAATGAGAAGCTTAATAAATTAATTAATAAAATATTATTAATAATATTATAGCTTAATAAAATATTTTATCTACGATTGATACGAAATATAAACATTATATCTTTGTTTAGATGCGTAGAAAGTGATTATTTACGTACTTGAATTCATTGCGCATGCGCGTCGCATAGTTCTGAATAATTCCTCTTCTTTACCACACTAGTGCGGTAAAGAAGAGGAATTCTTCAGCTTTACGCACGATTTGTGAGTTTGTTTACATTTAACAAAACTAATTTGGTGTTCTTTTATTAAAGTAACTGTTTATATCGAGTTTTTTGTGAAAAACAATGAGTGAATCAAGTGACTTTGACGAAAATGTGGAGAATAATAATCCTCCAGAAATAATTAATTCAGCAAAAAATACAACTAATGAATTAATGCCATCTTTATCAAGAGAGAGATACGAACTTATATACAGCAAGTTTATTTGTTTCTGTATTTATTATTTAAATCTAACAATCGTAGATAAAGTACGGTACGCAACTCGTGCAAAAACGGCATTTTGCATTGCTCGTGTGGTTTTACCACCCTCGCTATCGCTCGGGTGCAAACTCCACACTCGCATGCAAAATGCTACTTTCCGCACTCGACGCGTAATTAGCCCAGTACAAATAGACATAAAAAGGGCCTAAAGGGGGGAAAAATTAAATACTAAACTTTCTTTACACAATCGTTTAGAAGGTGTTTAGGGAAGCATTTTCCATATTATCATATCGAGTGCCACCGCTTGCTTCCCCCACCACCCCCTATTTTAGACCCAAATTTGGCCTATTCACTGTAACGCCAATATCTCCGGAACAAAGAGTGATAACAATGTGCGGTGTTTTTTAAAGTCTTCTATACACTGTCCTATTTAATTTGATACCCATATCAATATGCTTTTTGCAGTAAAAATGTACCAAAAATTAATAAAATATGGTAAAAAATCGACATTTATTTTTTCTACTCTGAACAATTTTGATAATAACTTTTTTCCACGGGGTCGGCACTAAAAATGTGGTGAAATAAAACGTGTAGCTTATTTTATTACCTATAATTCGATGTATAATATGTCATAGCAACTCTAATGCAGGAGGGGTAAAAAAGCGGAAATAGCAGATGCGTGTAGTAAGAAAAGCTGCTAATAGAGTCAACTGTGAACTCTATTTAGTCCAGGAAAATAAGGAATAATCATCATCATCATCATCACTACAGCTCTCGAAGAGCCTGGGCCTGCAACACTTCGCTCCTCCAGAGGAGGGCTGTTGTGCAACAGCCCTCCACCTCCTCACTCCTATCCTCCTCAGATCGTTCTCCACCTGATTTAGCCATCTCAGTCTTGGACGCCCTCTAAGTCTTTTTCCGCCAGGTTTACCATCATACAACTTTTTAGCCGCCCTATTCTCTGGCATTCTCTCAACGTGACCTAGTCATCGCAGCCTATTTTTCTTAATCTCAGCCACCAGGTCCGGTTTGCCGTAGAGAATATGTAGCTCATCATTGTGCCTAAGTCTCCATCTTCCATCCTCGTTCACTGGGCCAAAGATTCTTCTCAATAGTTTTCTCTCCCAACGCCGTAAGCAGCTTTCATCAGAGTTGGTAAGAGTCCAGGCCTCTGATCCATATAATACAACAGGCCGGATGACAGTTAGATAAACTTTGATCTTCAAGTCTCGACTTAAGAGTCTACTTTTTAATATCCTCATCAAGGAGAAGTAGCACCTATTTCCTGCCGTTAGTCTAGCTCTTATTTCCTCCGATATGGTGTTGTCATTAGTGATTTGGGTTCCTAAATATTTGAAGTTGTTAGTTGACTTAAATAAATCACCTCCTAACAACACATCTTCCAGAGGTTCTCTTCCTTCTCTGCGAGTCATTAGCATATATTCTGTTTTATTTTTGTTAATATTTAGTCCCAGATCAGCAGCTTCTTGCTTCAATGGCATGTAAGCCTCCTCCAAGGCTCTTTTAGATCTTGCCAAGAGTCCAACGTCATCTGCATACGCAAGACATTGGGTTTGCCGGTTAAACAAGGTTCCTCCTGGGTTGCCAGGTATTTTCCTGACAGCTCTTTCCAGCACAAGGTTAAAAAGAGTTGCTGACAGAACATCTCCCTGCCTCAGCCCTCTTCTAACCTCAAAGGAGGGCGATAAACAACCATCTATTTTAACCTTGCTCCTTGTTCCCTTCTAAGTTAAAAAATTAAGAGTTAAAATAAGGAATAATAGGGAAAATAATTTATAAAGTATTGAAACTTTGTGAAAACACTCTTAAGGGTGTAGTAGTAAGAAACAAAAAAAAAAAAAAATAAGTTCCCCACACTTAGGGAGGGGGGGTCCCCCTCCCTCCTCCTTAAAGTCTAAAATTTACATTTTTTTAACTTTTCTCGCAAAACAGTTAATTTTTTTTAAGAGAAATGTTTTATCAAAAATATTTTTTCCATAATTCTGCACAAAAAAGGTCCTATGCATGTTTAAAGTGAGACAAACCGTTTTCGAGAAATTGCTGTTAAATAAATGTATGTGTGCATGTGGAAGATAAAAATAATAGGCGCAGAAGCTTGAAACTTATTTGGGACCAAAATTTGCCTAATGTGACCTACCATTTAAATTTCATTAAAATCGGAAGTGTAGTTTTTAAGATATGATGGTTCGCAAAAATGCGGGTTGGTAATTTTTATGTTTTTCTAAGTAAATACCCACACCAAAGACCAAAAACATATTAATTAAATAGATAACATACTGTTAAGTAACATAACAAGGGATATAAATAACAATTTAACAAGAACATACGCATTGTTATCCGGGATTACAGTTTGGCATTTTGATTTCTACTAATTCCTAAAAAATATTCCCTTAAATTTGATCGGTTATATTAATCCCGCAAATTTTGCTCGGAGAAAATTCTTATTAACGCCGGCGCCGCTGGTTAGACTTGTTTAGTAATTTTTTTCTATAAAGCCTATATTGTTTTGAGGCAGATAATTATAGCTCAGTACAAATAGACAGAAAAGGGCCTAAAGGGGGGAAAAATTAAATACTAAACTTTCTTTACACAATCGTTTAGAAGGTGTTTAGGGAAGCATTTTCCATATTATCATATCGAGTGCCACCGCTTGCTTCCCCCACCACCCCCTATTTTAGACCCAAATTTGGCCTATTCACTGTAACGCCAATATCTCCGGAACAAAGAGTGATAACAATGTGCGGTGTTTTTTAAAGTCTTCTATACACTGTCCTCTTTAATTTGATACCCATATCAATATGCTTTTTGCAGTAAAAATGTACCAAAAATTAATAAAATATGGTAAAAAATCGACATTTATTTTTTCTACTCTGAACAATTTTGATAATTACTTTTTTCCACGGGGTCGGCACTAAAAATGTGGTGAAATAAAACGTGTAGCTTATTTTATTACCTATAATTCGAATATAATTTCGACATTTCTTTTTTCAACTCTAACCTATAGGTCACCTATAATAGGTCACCTAGGACCTATATTACCTAGGACCTATAGGACCTAGGACTCTAGGACCTATAGGTCTTGAGTAATATAGGACCTTAGACCACAACTATCACCACAACCACAACGATCACCACAACCACAACCATCACCACACCAAAACCACAACCATCAACATAACCACAACAAATACCATCACCACAACCACAACCATCACCTCAACCACAACCATCAACATAACCACAACAAATACCATCACCACAACCACAACCATCACCTCAACCACAACCATCACCATAACCACAACAAATACCACAACCACAACCATCACCACAACCACACCACAACCACAACCAATACCAGAACCACACCAAAACCACAACCATCAACATAACCACAACAAATACCATCACCACAACCACAACCATCACCTCAACCACAACCATCAACATAACCACAACAAATACCATCACCACAACCACAACCATCACCTCAACCACAACCATCACCATAACCACAACAAATACCATCACCACAACCACAACCATCACCATAACCACAACAAATACCATCACCACAACCACAACCATCACCACAACCACAACCATCACCATAACCACAACAAATACCATCACCACAACCACAACCATCACCATAACCACAACAAATACCATTACCACAACCATCACCACAACCACACCACAACCACAACCAATACCACAACCACACCAAAACCACAACCATCACCACAAAAACAACCACAACCATCAACATAACCACAACAAATACCATCACCACAACCACAACCATCACCTCAACCACAACCATCAACATAACCACAACAAATACCATCACCACAACCACAACCATCACCTCAACCACAACCATCACCATAACCACAACAAATACCATCACCACAACCACAACCATCACCATAACCACAACAAATACCATCACCACAACCACAACCATCACCACAACCACAACCATCACCATAACCACAACAAATACCATCACCACAACCACAACCATCACCTCAACCACAACCATCACCATAACCACAACAAATACCATCACCACAACCACAACCATCACCTCAACCACAACCATCACCATAACCACAACAAATACCATTACCACAACCACATCCATCACCACATCCACAACCACAACCACAGGCCTAGGACCTAGGACCTAGGACCTCAACCATCAGCACAACCACAACCATCACCACAACCACACCACAACCACAACCATCACTACAACCACAACCACAACTACAACCATCACCACAACCACAACCACAACCACAACCACAACCACAATATATATATATATATATATATATATATATATATATATATATATATATATATATATATATATATATATATATATATATATATATATATATATTAATAATTAATATTATAGGAGTAATTTAAGACTGAAAATTGTAGGTCAATAAGTCTAAAGTGAATGTATAGTAGCAGCTATTAGGTATAATGTTTCTTTTGTTTTTTTAAAGGAATTAACCCAAATCTATGAAAACCTAAATGTTTAGGTACTTGTAGGTCATTTTTTGTTTCGTTTCTTTTCATAATTTTAAATCTTTACTCCCAACTTTATTAATAGTAACAAATGATATAGTCATCATTCTTTAATGACGAATTTTATAAAGTTATATGACATGGTATTATATACGAGTAGATAATTAATTAGTCCAGTAATTTCCATTTGTCATTTGTTTCGGATTTTTGTGGTTACTTTTTTATTATAAGAACATTTACTATTAAATAATTCTTACCCGGCGGTGAATCAAGCCCGATATTTTTGTTTTTATAGCTCCTCAGGAACTAGATTTTTCTTAGAAGAACGACTATCACCACAACCACAACCTCAACCATCACTACAACCACAACCACAACCACAACCTTCACCACAACCACAGCAAATACAATAACCACAACCACAACCACAACCACAACAAATACAATAACCGCAACCACAAGATATACCACAACCACAACTATCACCACAACCATCACCACAACCACAACCACCACCACAACCACAACAACAACCACAGCCAAAACCACAACCACAACCACATCAAATACTACAACCATAACCACAAAATACTAAAACCACCATCCTAGGACCTAGGTCCTAAAGGTCTTGGGTAATATAGGACCTTAGACCACAACCATCACCAAAACCACAACCACAACCATCACCACAACCACAACTATCACCACAACCACAACTATCACCACAACCACAACCATCACCACAACCACAACCATCACCACAACCACAACCATCACCACAACCACAACCATCACCACAACCACAACAACAACCACAGACCTAGGACCTAGGGTCTAGGGCCTTGGACCTAGGACCTAGGACCTTCGACCTAGGACCTAAGACCTAGGACCTAGGACCTATAGGTCTAAGGACCTATATTACCTAGGACCTATAGGACCTACAACCTAGGACCTATAGGACCTAGGATTTATAGGACCTAGGACCTATAGGACCAAGGATTTATAGGACCCAGGATTTATAGGACCTAGGTCCTATAGGTCTAAGTTCCTATATTACCTAGGACCTATAGGACCTACGACCTAGGACCTATATGACCTACGACCTAGGAGCCATGGGTCTTAGGTCCTAGGACCTACAGGACCTTAAGGACCAAATGGTTGTAATTGTGAACCACAACCACAACAAATACCACAACCACAACCAAAACCACAACCACAACCACAACCACAACCACAACAAATACAATAACCGCAACCACAAGAAATACCACAACCACAACTATCACCACAACCATCACCACAACCACAACCACCACCACAACCACAACAACAACCACAGGCAAAACCACAACCACAACCACAACAAATACTACAACCATAACCACAAAATACTAAAACCACCATCCTAGGACCTAGGTCCTATAGGTCTTGGGTAATATAGGACCTTAGACCACAACCATCACAAAAACCACAACCACAACCATCACCACAACCACAACTATCACCACAACCACAACTATCACCACAACCACAACCATCACCACAACCACAACCATCACCACAACCATAACAACAACCACAGACCTAGGACCTAGGGTCTAGGGCCTTGGACCTAGGACCTAAGACCTAGGACCTAGGACCTATAGGTCTAAGGACCTATATTACCTAGGACCTATAGGACCTATAACCTAGGACCTATAGGACCTAGGACCTATAGGTCCTAGGACCTATAGGACCTAGGATTTATAGGACCTAGGACCTATAGGACCAAGGATTTATAGGACCTAGGATTTATAGGACCTAGGTCCTATAGGTCTAAGTTCCTATATTACCTAGGACCTATAGGACCTACGACCTAGGACCTATATGACCTACGACCTAGGACCCATGGGTCTTAGGTCCTAGGACCTACAGGACCTTAAGGACCTAATGGTTGTAATTGTGATCCACAACAAATACCACAACCACAACCACACCACAACCACAACCACAACCACAACCACAACCTCAACCACAACCACAACCACAACCACAACCACAACCACAATCACAACCACAACCACACCACAACCACAACCACAACCACAACCACAACTATCACCACAACCATCACCACAACCACAACCACCACCACAACCACAACAACAACCACAGGCAAAACCACAACCACAACCACAACAAATACTACAACCATAACCACATAATACTAAAACCACCATCCTAGGACCTAGGTCCTATAGGTCTTGGGTAATATAGGACCTTAGACCACAACCATCACCAAAACCACAACCACAACCATCACCACAACCACAACTATCACCACAACCACAACCATCACCACAACCACAACCATCACCACAACCACAACAACAACCATAGACCTAGGACCTAGGGTCTAGGGCCTTGGACCTAGGACCTAAGACCTAGGACCTATAGGTCTAAGGACCTATATTACCTAGGACCTATAGGACCTACAACCTAGGACCTATAGGACCTAGGACCTATAGGTCCTAGGACCTATAGGACCTAGGATTTATAGGACCTAGGACCTATAGGACCAAGGATTTATAGGACCTAGGATTTATAGGACCTAGGTCCTATAGGTCTAAGTTCCATTATTACCTAGGACCTATAGGACCTACGACCTAGGACCTATATGACCTACGACCTAGGACCCATGGGTCTTAGGTCCTAGGACCTACAGGACCTTAAGGACCTAATGGTTGTAATTGTGAACCACAACCACAACAAATACCACAACCACAACCACACCACAACCACAACCACAACCACAACCACAACCACAACCACAACCACAACCACAACCACAACCACCACCACAACCACAACAACAACCACAGGAAAAACCACAACCACAACCACAACAAATACTACAACCATAACCACAAAATACTAAAACCACCATCCTAGGACCTAGGTCCTATAGGTCTTGGGTAATATAGGACCTTAGACCACAACCATCACCAAAACCACAACCACAACCATCACCACAACCACAACTATCACCACAACCACAACTATCACCACAACCACAACCATCACCACAACCACAACCATCACCACAACCACAACAACAACCACAGACCTAGGACCTAGGGTCTAGGGCCTTGGACCTAGGACCTAAGACCTAGGACCTAGGACCTATAGGTCTAAGGACCTATATTACCTAGGACCTATAGGACCTACAACCTAGGACCTATAGGACCTAGGACCTATAGGTCCTAGGACCTATAGGACCTAGGATTTATAGGACCTAGGTCCTATAGGTCTTGGGTAATATAGGACCTTAGACCACAACCATCACCAAAACCACAACCACAACCATCACCACAACCACAACTATCACCACAACCACAACCATCACCACAACCACAACCATCACCACAACCACAACAACAACCATAGACCTAGGACCTAGGGTCTAGGGCCTTGGACCTAGGACCTAAGACCTAGGACCTATAGGTCTAAGGACCTATATTACCTAGGACCTATAGGACCTACAACCTAGGACCTATAGGACCTAGGACCTATAGGTCCTAGGACCTATAGGACCTAGGATTTATAGGACCTAGGACCTATAGGACCAAGGATTTATAGGACCTAGGATTTATAGGACCTAGGTCCTATAGGTCTAAGTTCCATTATTACCTAGGACCTATAGGACCTACGACCTAGGACCTATATGACCTACGACCTAGGACCCATGGGTCTTAGGTCCTAGGACCTACAGGACCTTAAGGACCTAATGGTTGTAATTGTGAACCACAACCACAACAAATACCACAACCACAACCACACCACAACCACAACCACAACCACAACCACAACCACAACCACAACCACAACCACAACCACAACCACCACCACAACCACAACAACAACCACAGGAAAAACCACAACCACAACCACAACAAATACTACAACCATAACCACAAAATACTAAAACCACCATCCTAGGACCTAGGTCCTATAGGTCTTGGGTAATATAGGACCTTAGACCACAACCATCACCAAAACCACAACCACAACCATCACCACAACCACAACTATCACCACAACCACAACTATCACCACAACCACAACCATCACCACAACCACAACCATCACCACAACCACAACAACAACCACAGACCTAGGACCTAGGGTCTAGGGCCTTGGACCTAGGACCTAAGACCTAGGACCTAGGACCTATAGGTCTAAGGACCTATATTACCTAGGACCTATAGGACCTACAACCTAGGACCTATAGGACCTAGGACCTATAGGTCCTAGGACCTATAGGACCTAGGATTTATAGGACCTAGGTCCTATAGGTCTTGGGTAATATAGGACCTTAGACCACAACCATCACCAAAACCACAACCACAACCATCACCACAACCACAACTATCACCACAACCACAACTATCACCACAACCACAACCATCACCACAACCACAACCATCACCACAACCACAACAACAACCACAGACCTAGGACCTAGGGTCTAGGGCCTTGGACCTAGGACCTAAGACCTAGGACCTAGGACCTATAGGTCTAAGGACCTATATTACCTAGGACCTATAGGACCTACAACCTAGGACCTATAGGACCTAGGACCTATAGGTCCTAGGACCTATAGGACCTAGGATTTATAGGACCTAGGACCTATAGGACCAAGGATTTATAGGACCTAGGATTTATAGGACCTAGGTCCTATAGGTCTAAGTTCCATTATTACCTAGGACCTATAGGACCTACGACCTAGGACTAGGAAAATATTGAATATTTTATCCAAATGTATCACCTACCCCTACACCTATGCCTACCCCTACACCTACCCCTACACCTACACCTCACCTTCACATATACCTACTTATACACCTACACCTACCCTTACACACCCACCTACCCCTACACCTACACTCATAAACGAGTTCATAGCACATAGCCCAGCATTTTGTATTTACTAGTTTTTGTAGGTAAATATTATTATTATTGAAGTATACCTACTTGTATATACCTATTGAAGTATACCTACTTATAGCCTTGGACCTAGGACCTAAGACCTAGGACCTAGGACCTATAGGTCTAAGGACCTATATTACCTAGGACCTATAGGACCTACAACCTAGGACCTATAGGACCTAGGACCTATAGGTCCTAGGACCTATAGGACCTAGGATTTATAGGACCTAGGTCCTATAGGTCTTGGGTAATATAGGACCTTAGACCACAACCATCACCAAAACCACAACCACAACCATCACCACAACCACAACTATCACCACAACCACAACTATCACCACAACCACAACCATCACCACAACCACAACCATCACCACAACCACAACAACAACCACAGACCTAGGACCTAGGGTCTAGGGCCTTGGACCTAGGACCTAAGACCTAGGACCTAGGACCTATAGGTCTAAGGACCTATATTACCTAGGACCTATAGGACCTACAACCTAGGACCTATAGGACCTAGGACTTATAGGTCCTAGGACCTATAGGACCTACGATTTATAGGACCTAGGACCTATAGGACCAAGGATTTATAGGACCTAGGATTTATAGGACCTAGGTCCTATAGGTCTAAGTTCCATTATTACCTAGGACCTATAGGACCTACGACCTAGGACTAGGAAAATATTGAATATTTTATTCAAATGTATCACCTACCCCTACACCTATGCCTACCCCTACACCTACCCCTACACCTACACCTCACCTTCACATATACCTACTTATACACCTACACCTACCCTTACACACCCACCTACCCCTACACCTACACTCATAAACGAGTTCATAGCACATAGCCCAGCATTTTGTATTTACTAGTTTTTGTAGGTAAATATTATTATTATTGAAGTATCCGTATCAGTATCCGTATCAGTATCCCTATCAGTATCCGACGACATGACTATATGAACGACGACATAATGACAACATGATGACGACATGACGACATTATTACGACATTATGACGACACTATGACGACACGATGAAGACACCATGATGACGATGACGACACGACTAGGACATTATGACGACATGACGACGACATTATGACGACATTATGACGACATTATGACGACATTATGCCGACATTATGACGACACTATGACGACATTATGACGACATGACTATATGAACGACATAATGAAAACATGATGACGACATGACGACATGACTATATGAACGACGACATGATGAAAACACGACATTATGACGACACTATGCCGTGGTTGAGGTTGTGGTTGTGGTATTTGTTGTGGTTGTGGTTGTGGTTGTGGTTGTGGTTGTGGTTGTGGTTGTGGTATTTGTTGTGGTTGTGGTTGTGGTATTTGTTGTGGTTGTGGTGGTGGACCTACGACCTAGGACCTATATGACCTACGACCTAGGCCCCATAGGTCTTAGGACCTAGGCCCCATAGGTCTTAGGACCTAAAACCTATAGGTCCTATTACCCAATACCTATAGGTCCTAGGACCTAAAGGACCTATAGGACCTAGAGGACCAAAAGGACCTACAGGACCTTAAGGACCTAATGGTTGTGGTATTTGTTGTGGTTGTGGTATTTGTTGTGGTTGTGGTTGTGGTTGTGGTTGTGGTATTTGTTGTGGTTGTGGTTGTGGTTGTGGTTGTTGTTGTGGTTGTGGTTGTGGTTGTTGTTGTGGTTGTGGTTGTGGTAGTTGTTGTGGTTGTGGTTGTGGTTGGGGTTGTGGTTGTGGTTGTGGTATTTGTTGTGGTTGTAATATTTGTTGTGTATTTGGCCCCGTGGAAAAAAGTTATTATCAAAATTGTTCAGAGTAGAAAAAAGAAATGTCGATTTTTTACCATATTTTATAACTTTTGGTAGGAAATTTTGACGACATTTTGACGACATTATGACCTACGACCTAGGACCCATGGGTCTTAGGTCCTAGGACCTACAGGACCTTAAGGACCTAATGGTTGTAATTGTGAACCACAACCAAAACAAATACCACAACCACAACCACACCACAACCACAACCACAACCACAACCACAACCACAACCACAACCACAACCACAACCACAACCACAACCACCACCACAACCACAACAACAACCACAGGCAAAACCACAACCACAACCACAACAAATACTACAACCATAACCACAAAATACTAAAACCACCATCCTAGGACCTAGGTCCTATAGGTCTTGGGTAATATAGGACCTTAGACCACAACCATCACCAAAACCACAACCACAACCATCACCACAACCACAACTATCACCACAACCACAACTATCACCACAACCACAACCATCACCACAACCACAACCATCACCACAACCACAACAACAACCACAGACCTAGGACCTAGGGTCTAGGGCCTTGGACCTAGGACCTAAGACCTAGGACCTAGGACCTATAGGTCTAAGGACCTATATTACCTAGGACCTATAGGACCTACAACCTAGGACCTATAGGACCTAGTACCTATAGGTCCTAGGACCTATAGGACCTAGGATTTATAGGACCTAGGACCTATAGGACCAAGGATTTATAGGACCTAGGAATTATAGGACCTAGGTCCTATAGGTCTAAGTTCCATTATTACCTAGGACCTATAGGACCTACGACCTAGGACCTATATGACCTACGACCTAGGACCCATGGGTCTTAGGTCCTAGGACCTACAGGACCTTAAGGACCTAATGGTTGTAATTGTGAACCACAACCAAAACAAATACCACAACCACAACCACACCACAACCACAACCACAACCACAACCACAACCACAACCACAACCACAACCACAACCACAACCACAACCACCACCACAACCACAACAACAACCACAGGCAAAACCACAACCACAACCACAACAAATACTACAACCATAACCACAAAATACTAAAACCACCATCCTAGGACCTAGGTCCTATAGGTCTTGGGTAATATAGGACCTTAGACCACAACCATCACCAAAACCACAACCACAACCATCACCACAACCACAACTATCACCACAACCACAACTATCACCACAACCACAACCATCACCACAACCACAACCATCACCACAACCACAACAACAACCACAGACCTAGGACCTAGGGTCTAGGGCCTTGGACCTAGGACCTAAGACCTAGGACCTAGGACCTATAGGTCTAAGGACCTATATTACCTAGGACCTATAGGACCTACAACCTAGGACCTATAGGACCTAGTACCTATAGGTCCTAGGACCTATAGGACCTAGGATTTATAGGACCTAGGACCTATAGGACCAAGGATTTATAGGACCTAGGAATTATAGGACCTAGGTCCTATAGGTCTAAGTTCCATTATTACCTAGGACCTATAGGACCTACGACCTAGGACCTATATGACCTACGACCTAGGACCCATGGGTCTTAGGTCCTAGGACCTACAGGACCTTAAGGACCTAATGGTTGTAATTGTGAACCACAACCACAACAAATACCACAACCACAACCACAACCACAACCACAACCACAACCACAACCACAACCACAACCACAACCACAACCACAACCACAACCACAACCACAACCACAACCACAACCACAACCACAATCACAACCACAACCACAACCACAACCACACCACAACCACAACCACAACCACAACCACAACCACAACCACAACCACATCCACAACCACAACCACATCCACAAACACAACCACAACAAATACTGTACCTATAAAATACTGTAACCACAACCACAACCACAACCACAACCACAACCACAACCACAACCACAACCACAACCACAACCACAACCACAACCACATCCACATCCACAACCACATCCACAAACACAACCACAACCACATCCACAAACACAACCACATCCACAAACACAACCACAACAAATACCACAACCACAAACACAACCACAACAAATACCATACCACAACAAATACCACAACCAAAACCACAACCACAACCATCACCACAACCACAACCATCACCACAACCACAACAACAACCACAGACCTAGGACCTAGGGTCTAGGGCCTTGGACCTAGGACCTACGACCTTCGACCTAGGACCTAGGACCTTCGACCTAGGACCTAAGACCTAGGACCTAGGACCTTCGACCTAGGACCTAAGACCTAGGACCTAGGACCTATAGGTCTAAGGACCTATATTACCTAGGACCTATAGGACCTACAACCTAGGACCTATAGGACCTAGGACCTATAGGTCCTAGGACCTAGGACCTATAGGACCTATAGGACCTAGGACCTATAGGTCCTAGGACCTAGGACCTATAGGTCCTAGGACCTAGGACCTATAGGACCTATGACCTATAGGTCCTAGGACCTATAGGACCTAGGATTTATAGGACCTAGGATTTATAGGACCTAGGACCTATAGGACCAAGGATTTATAGGACCTAGGATTTATAGGACCTAGGTCCTATAGGTCTAAGTTCCTATATTACCTAGGACCTATAGGACCTACGACCTAGGACCTATATGACCTACGACCTAGGACCCATGGGTCTTAGGTCCTAGGACCTACAGGACCTTAAGGACCTAATAGTTGTAATTGTGAACCACAACCACAACAAATACCACAACCACAACCACAACCACACCACAACCACAACCACAACCACAACCACAACCACAACAACAACCACAACCACAACCACAACCACATCCACAACCACAACCACAACCACAACCACAACCACAACCACAACTACAACCACAACCACAACCACAACCACAACCACAACCACAACCACAACCACACCCAACCACAACCACACCCACAACCACAACCACAACCACAACCACATCCACAACCACAACCACAACCACAACCACAACCACAACCACAACCACAACCACAACCACAACCACAACCACAACCACAACCACACCACAACCACAACCACAACCACAACCACAACCACAACCACAACCACAACCACAACCACAACCACATCCACAACCACAACCACAACCACAACCACAACCACAACCACAACCACAACCACAACCACAACCACAACCACAACCACAACCACAACCACAACCACAACCACAACCACAACCACAACCACAACCACAACCACAACCACAACCACAACCACAACCACAACCACAACCACAACCACAACCACAACCACATCCACAACCATCACCACAACCACAACAACAACCACAGACCTAGGACCTAGGGTCTAGGGCCTTGGACCTAGGACCTAGGACCTTCGACCTAGGACCTAGGACCTTCGACCTAGGACCTAAGACCTAGGACCTAGGACCTTCGACCTAGGACCTAAGACCTAGGACCTAGGACCTATAGGTCTAAGGACCTATATTACCTAGGACCTATAGGACCTACAACCTAGGACCTATAGGACCTAGGACCTATAGGTCCTAGGACCTAGGACCTATAGGACCTATGACCTATAGGTCCTAGGACCTATAGGACCAAGGATTTATAGGACCTAGGATTTATAGGACCTAGGTCCTATAGGTCTAAGTTCCTATATTACCTAGGACCTATAGGACCTACGACCTAGGACCTATATGACCTACAACCTAGGACCCATGGGTCTTAGGTCCTAGGACCTACAGGACCTTAAGGACCTAATGGTTGTAATTGTGAACCACAACCACAACAAATACCACAACCACAACCACAACCACACCACAACCACAACCACAACCACAACCACAACCACAACCACAACCACAACCACAACCACAACCACATCCACAACCACAACCACAACCACAACCACAACCACAACCACAACCACAACCACAACCACAACCACTACCACAACCACAACCACAACCACAACCACAACCACAACCACAACCACAACCACAACCACAACCACTACCACTACCACAACCACAACCACAACCACAACCACAACCACAACCACAACCACAACCACAACCACAACCACAACCACAACCACAACCACAACCACAACCACAACCACAACCACAACCACAACCACAACCACAACCACAACCACAACCACAACCACAACCACAACCACAACCACAACCACAACCACAACCACAACCACAACCACAACCACAACCACAACCACAACCACAACCACAACCACAACCACAACCACAACCACAACCACAACCACAACCACAACCACAACCACAACCACAACCACAACCACAACCACAACCACAACCACAACAAATACCACAACCACAACCACAACCACAACCACAACCACAACCACAACCACAACCACAACCACAACCACAACCACAACCACAACCACAACCACAACCACATCCACAACCACAACCACAACCACAACCACAACCACAACCACAACCACAACCACAACCACAACCACTACCACTACCACAACCACAACCACAACCACAACCACAACCACAACCACAACCACAACCACAACCACAACCACAACCACAACCACAACCACATCCACAACCACAACCACAACCACAACCACAACCACAACCACAACCACAACCACAACCACAACCACAACCACAACCACAACCACAACCACAACCACAACCACAACCACAACCACAACCACAACCACAACCACAACCACAACCACAACCACAACCACAACCACAACCACAACCACAACCACAACCACAACCACAACCACAACCACAACCACAACCACAACCACAACCACAACCACAACCACAACCACAACCACAACCACAACCACAACCACAACCACAACCACAACCACAACCACAACCACAACCACAACCACAACCACAACCACAACCACAACCACAACCACAACCACAACCACAACCACAACCACAACCACAACCACAACCACAACCACAACCACAAACACAAACACAAACACAACCACAAACACAACTACAACCACAACAAATACCACAACCATTAGGTCCTTAAGGTCCTGTAGGTCCTTTTGGTCCTCTAGGTCCTATAGGTCCTTTAGGTCCTAGGACCTATAGGTCTTGGGTAATAGGACCTAAAGGTTTTAGGTCCTAAGACCTATGGGCCTTAGGTCGTAGGTCATATAGGTCCTAGGTCGTAGGTCCTATAGGTCCTAGGTAATATAGGAACTTAGACCTATAATAGGATCTAGGTCTATAGAGGATTTGTTGTGGTTGTGGTTGTGGTTTTGGTTGTGGTTGTTGTTGTGGTTGTGGTTGCGGTTGTGGTATTTGTTGTGGTTGTGGTATTTGTTGAGTTGTGGTTGTGGTTGTGGTTGTGGTATTTGTTGTGGTTGTGGTATTTGTTGAGTTGTGGTTGTGGTTGTGGTTGTGGTTGAGGTTGTGGTTGTGGTATTTGTTGTGGTTGTGGTTGTGGTTGTGGTTGTGGTTGTGGTTGTGGTATTTGTTGTGGTTGTGGTTGTGGTATTTGTTGTGGTTGTGGTGGTGGACCTACGACCTAGGACCTATATGACCTACGACCTAGGCCCCATAGGTCTTAGGACCTAGGCCCCATAGGTCTTAGGACCTAAAACCTATAGGTCCTATTACCCAATACCTATAGGTCCTAGGACCTAAAGGACCTATAGGACCTAGAGGACCAAAAGGACCTACAGGACCTTAAGGACCTAATGGTTGTGGTATTTGTTGTGGTTGTGGTATTTGTTGTGGTTGTGGTTGTGGTTGTGGTTGTGGTATTTGTTGTGGTTGTGGTTGTGGTTGTTGTTGTGGTTGTGGTTGTGGTTGTTGTTGTGGTTGTGGTTGTGGTAGTTGTTGTGGTTGTGGTTGTGGTTGGGGTTGTGGTTGTGGTTGTGGTATTTGTTGTGGTTGTAATATTTGTTGTGTATTTGGCCCCGTGGAAAAAAGTTATTATCAAAATTGTTCAGAGTAGAAAAAAGAAATGTCGATTTTTTACCATATTTTATAACTTTTGGTAGGAAATTTTGACGACATTTTGACGACATTATACACTCATAAACGAGTTCATAACACATACCCCAACATTTTGTATTTACTAGTTTTCGTAGGTAAATTTAATTATTATTGAATATTTTATCCAAATGTATCACCTACCCCTACACCTATGCCTACCCCTACACCTACCCCTACACCTACACCTCACCTTCACATATACCTACTTATACACCTACACCTACCCTTACACACCCACCTACCCCTACACCTACACTCATAAACGAGTTCATAGCACATAGCCCAGCATTTTGTATTTACTAGTTTTTGTAGGTAAATATTATTATTATTGAAGTATCCGTATCAGTATCCGTATCAGTATCCCTATCAGTATCCGACGACATGACTATATGAACGACGACATAATGACAACATGATGACGACATGACGACATTATTACGACATTATGACGACACTATGACGACACGATGAAGACACCATGATGACGATGACGACACGACTAGGACATTATGACGACATGACGACGACATTATGACGACATTATGACGACATTATGACGACATTATGCCGACATTATGACGACACTATGACGACATTATGACGACATGACTATATGAACGACATAATGAAAACATGATGACGACATGACGACATGACTATATGAACGACGACATGATGAAAACACGACATTATGACGACACTATGCCGACACTATGACGACACTATGCCGACACTATGACGACACTATGACGACACTATGACGACACTATGACGACACTATGACGACACTATGACGACACTATGACGACACTATGACGACACTATGACGACACTATGACGACACTATGACGACACTATGACGACACTATGACGACACTATGCGACACTATGACGACACTATGACGACACTCATGTCGTCATAATGTCGTCGTCATGTCGTCATAATGTCCTCGTCGTGTCGTTATCTTCATTATCGTGTCATCATCGTGTCGTCATCACGGCGGCATCGTGTCGTCATCATAACGTCATCATGTAATCGTCATCATCATGTCGTCGGCAGGCTTCGTCATCATGTCGTCGTCGTCGTCGTCGTCGTTATCTCTGATTCAGATTCAGATTCAGATTTCGATTCTGATTTAGATTCCGATTCCTATTCAGATTCAGATTCCGATTCAGATTCAGATTCTGATTCCTATTCAGAATAAGATTCCGATTCCTATTCAGATTCCAATTCCGATTCCGATTCCTAGTCCGATTCAGATTCCGATTCCCATTCTTATTCGGTTTCAGATTTAGATTCAGATTCAGATTCAGATGGATACTACGGGATACTGATACCCCACTGAGATACTGATGGATACCACGGGAGACATACAGATACTGATACGGGATACTGATACGGATACTTATATGAATACTGATACGGATACTGATACGGATACTGATACGGATTCTGATACGGATACGGGATAAGGTATACTGATAATGGATACTGATACGTATACTGATAGTGATACAGATACTGATACAGGTACTACGGGATATTAATACGGATACTGATATGGGATACTGATACGGATACTGGTACTAATACGGATACTGATACTGATACGACATACTGATACGGATACTGATACTGATACTACGGGATACTGATACGGGAAACTGATACGGATACTAATACGGGATACTGATACGGATACAACAGGATACTGATAGGGATACTGCGGGTGCTGATACGGATACTGATACGGATACTGGATACTGATACGAGATACTGATACTGATACGGGATACTGACATTGATACGGATACTGATACTGACAGGGCCGGCGCAAGGGCCATGCGAGACATGCGGCCGCATGTGGCGCAGCCTAGGACGAGGCTCCGGCGAAGCCGGCAGATTCCTTATACATTTTTTGTTTAGCAATCTTTTGCAAGTAGCTTAAACTAAAAATTTAAAAAAAGTGAAATAAATAAATATAATATTATATTTATTATAATATTATATTAAATTAAAATAACGGGAAGCAGTAAGAAATAATTGCAGCAGAAATATTAGTATGAACTGTAAACGGAACCGCAAAATCATTCTGTGTTTTTGAGTTTTAAATAAAAAAAATAAATCGGAGGGGTGTGTAGTAAGGGAGATAAGAGGGATGAAAATGCAGATATGGAAATAAGTGACAGAGTAAAAGTTAAAGTTGAGAAATAAGTGAGAAGGTAATAGAACAGTAGGACTTCTACCAGGTAGAAAGTGATAAAAACACTATGTCTAAAAACACTAGGGGACACCTGGAATTCTTATCTACCTTAGATAATCATCTAAAGATAAGATTAAATCAAAGCTTATTAAAATCTTTTTTACATACAACATTTTTAATTTGTTGTCAGTTTTATTTAATTAGCCCTCCCGCTCGTTAATATCGTAAAATCATTATTCTATTCTTCTACATTTTTCTATTTTTCGTAATTTTTTTTAAGTGGACCACTTTATTAGTATTAAATTAAAGAGGACAGTGTATAGAAGACTTTAAAAAACACCGCACATCGTTATCACTCTTTGTTCCGGAGATATTGGCGTTACAGTGAATAGGCCAAATTTGGGTCTTCAATAATGGGTGGTGTTTCATTATTTGTATTATTTCTTTTTTTTTCTATTAATTATTTTTTAAATTATTTTTTTTATGAGGAATAAACGCTCACAAGCTGTCAAAATCGAGTTGGTAGAGAGAGATTCAAGACTCTACTTGAAGCCCTTAAGCAGCTCGCCAATAGCTAGAGTAGTAGCTTGTAGTTGTGGTGATAGTTGTGTGATGGTTGTGGTTGTGGTGATAGTTGTGTGATGGTTGTGGTTGTGGTGATGGTTGTGGTTGTGGTGATGGTTGTAGTTGTAATGTTGTATTTTTGTGGTTGTGGTATTTGTTGTAGTTGTGGTTGTGGTATTTTTGTGGTTGTGGTATTTAGAGTCTATGGAGGATTTGTTGTGGTTGTGGTTGTGGTTTTGGCTGTGGTTGTTGTTGTGGTTGTGGTGGTGGTTGTGGTTGTGGTTGTGGTTGGGGTTGTGGTTGTGGTGGTGGACCTACGACCTAGGACCTATATGACCTACGACCTAGGACCCATAGGTCTTAGGACCTAAAACCTATAGGTCCTATTACCCAATACCTATAGGTCCTAGGACCTAAAGGACCTATAGGACCTAGAGGACCAAAAGGACCTACAGGACCTTAAGGACCTAATGGTTGTGGTTGTGGTATTTGTTGTGGTTGTGGTTGTTGTTGTGGTTGTGGTTGTGGTTGTTGTTGTGGTTGTGGTTGTGGTATTTGTTGTGGTTGTGGTTGTGGTTGTGGTTGTGGTTGTTGTTGTGGTTGTGGTTGTGGTTGTGGTTGGGGTTGTGGTTGTGGTATTTGTTGTGGTTGTGGTTGTGGTTGTAATATTTGTTGTGTATTTGGCCCCGTGGAAAAAAGTTATTATCAAAATTGTTCAGAGTAGAAAAAAGAAATGTCGATTTTTTACCATATTTTATAACTTTTGGTACACTTTGACTACGAGGAATAAACGCTCATAAGCTGTCAAAATCGAGTTGGTAGAGAGAGATTTAAGACTCTACTTGAAGCCCTTAAGCAGCTCGCCAATAGCTAGAGTAGTAGCTTGTAGTTGTGGTGATAGTTGTGTGATGGTTGTGGTTGTGGTGATGGTTGTGGTGATGGTTGTGGTTGTGGTGATGGTTTTGGTTGTAATGTTGTATTTTTGTGGTTGTGGTATTTGTTGTGGTTGTGGTTGTGGTATTTGTTGTGGTTGTGGTTGTGGTATTTGTTGTAGTTGTGGTATTTGTTGTGGTTGTGGTATTTGTTGAGTTGTGGTTGTGGTTGTGGTTGTGGTATTTGTTGTGGTTGTGGTATTTGTTGAGTTGTGGTTGTGGTTGTGGTTGTGGTTGAGGTTGTGGTTGTGGTATTTGTTGTGGTTGTGGTTGTGGTTGTGGTTGTGGTTGTGGTTGTGGTATTTGTTGTGGTTGTGGTTGTGGTATTTGTTGTGGTTGTGGTGGTGGACCTACGACCTAGGACCTATATGACCTACGACCTAGGCCCCATAGGTCTTAGGACCTAGGCCCCATAGGTCTTAGGACCTAAAACCTATAGGTCCTATTACCCAATACCTATAGGTCCTAGGACCTAAAGGACCTATAGGACCTAGAGGACCAAAAGGACCTACAGGACCTTAAGGACCTAATGGTTGTGGTATTTGTTGTGGTTGTGGTATTTGTTGTGGTTGTGGTTGTGGTTGTGGTTGTGGTATTTGTTGTGGTTGTGGTTGTGGTTGTGGTTGTTGTTGTGGTTGTGGTTGTGGTTGTTGTTGTGGTTGTGGTTGTGGTAGTTGTTGTGGTTGTGGTTGTGGTTGGGGTTGTGGTTGTGGTTGTGGTATTTGTTGTGGTTGTAATATTTGTTGTGTATTTGGCCCCGTGGAAAAAAGTTATTATCAAAATTGTTCAGAGTAGAAAAAAGAAATGTCGATTTTTTACCATATTTTATAACTTTTGGTAGGAAATTTTGACGACATTTTGACGACATTATACACTCATAAACGAGTTCATAACACATACCCCAACATTTTGTATTTACTAGTTTTCGTAGGTAAATTTAATTATTATTGAATATTTTATCCAAATGTATCACCTACCCCTACACCTATGCCTACCCCTACACCTACCCCTACACCTACACCTCACCTTCACATATACCTACTTATACACCTACACCTACCCTTACACACCCACCTACCCCTACACCTACACTCATAAACGAGTTCATAGCACATAGCCCAGCATTTTGTATTTACTAGTTTTTGTAGGTAAATATTATTATTATTGAAGTATCCGTATCAGTATCCGTATCAGTATCCCTATCAGTATCCGACGACATGACTATATGAACGACGACATAATGACAACATGATGACGACATGACGACATTATTACGACATTATGACGACACTATGACGACACGATGAAGACACCATGATGACGATGACGACACGACTAGGACATTATGACGACATGACGACGACATTATGACGACATTATGACGACATTATGACGACATTATGCCGACATTATGACGACACTATGACGACATTATGACGACATGACTATATGAACGACATAATGAAAACATGATGACGACATGACGACATGACTATATGAACGACGACATGATGAAAACACGACATTATGACGACACTATGCCGACACTATGACGACACTATGCCGACACTATGACGACACTATGACGCCACTATGACGACACTATGACGACACTATGACGACACTATGACGACACTATGACGACACTATGACGACACTATGACGACACTATGACGACACTATGACGACACTATGACGACACTATGACGACACTATGACGACACTATGGCGACACTATGGCGACACTATGACGACACTATGACGACACTATGACGACACTATGACGACACTATGGCGACACTATGACGACACTATGACGACACTATGACGACACTATGACGACATGACTATATGAACGACGACATTATGACGACAGATGTCGTCATAGTGTCGTCATAGTGTCGTCATAGTGTCGTCATAGTGTCGTCATAGTGTCGTCATAGTGTCGTCATGGTGTCGGCATAGTGTCGTCATAGTGTCGTCATAGTGTCGTCATAGTGTCGTCATAGTGACGTCATAGTGTCGTCATAGTGTCGTCATAGTGTCGTCATAGTGTCGTCATAGTGTCGTCATAGTGTCGTCATAGTGTCGGCATAGTGTCGGCATAGTGTCGGCATAGTGTCGTCATAGTGTCGGCATAGTGTCGTCATAGTGTCGTCATAGTGTCGTCATAGTGTCGTCATAGTGTCGTCATAGTGTCGTCATAGTGTCGACATGTCGTCATAATGTTGTAATTATGTCGTCGTTCATATAGTCATGTCGTCATAATGTCGTCATAATGCCGGCGTCATGTCGTCATAATGTTGGCGTCATGTCGGCATAATGTCGGCGTCATGTCGTCATAATGTCGTCGTCATGTCGTCATAATGTCCTCGTCGTGTCGTTATCTTCATTATCGTGTCATCATCGTGTCGTCATCACGGCGGCATCGTGTCGTCATCATAACGTCATCATGTAATCGTCATCATCATGTCGTCGGCAGGCTTCGTCATCATGTCGTCGTCGTCGTCGTCGTCGTTATCTCTGATTCAGATTCAGATTCAGATTTCGATTCTGATTTAGATTCCGATTCCTATTCAGATTCAGATTCCGATTCAGATTCAGATTCTGATTCCTATTCAGAATAAGATTCCGATTCCTATTCAGATTCCAATTCCGATTCCGATTCCTAGTCCGATTCAGATTCCGATTCCCATTCTTATTCGGTTTCAGATTTAGATTCAGATTCAGATTCAGATGGATACTACGGGATACTGATACCCCACTGAGATACTGATGGATACCACGGGAGACATACAGATACTGATACGGGATACTGATACGGATACTTATATGAATACTGATACGGATACTGATACGGATACTGATACGGATTCTGATACGGATACGGGATAAGGTATACTGATAATGGATACTGATACGTATACTGATAGTGATACAGATACTGATACAGGTACTACGGGATATTAATACGGATACTGATATGGGATACTGATACGGATACTGGTACTAATACGGATACTGATACTGATACGACATACTGATACGGATACTGATACTGATACTACGGGATACTGATACGGGAAACTGATACGGATACTAATACGGGATACTGATACGGATACAACAGGATACTGATAGGGATACTGCGGGTGCTGATACGGATACTGATACGGATACTGGATACTGATACGAGATACTGATACTGATACGGGATACTGACATTGATACGGATACTGATACTGACAGGGCCGGCGCAAGGGCCATGCGAGACATGCGGCCGCATGTGGCGCAGCCTAGGACGAGGCTCCGGCGAAGCCGGCAGATTCCTTATACATTTTTTGTTTAGCAATCTTTTGCAAGTAGCTTAAACTAAAAATTTAAAAAAAGTGAAATAAATAAATATAATATTATATTTATTATAATATTATATTAAATTAAAATAACGGGAAGCAGTAAGAAATAATTGCAGCAGAAATATTAGTATGAACTGTAAACGGAACCGCAAAATCATTCTGTGTTTTTGAGTTTTAAATAAAAAAAATAAATCGGAGGGGTGTGTAGTAAGGGAGATAAGAGGGATGAAAATGCAGATATGGAAATAAGTGACAGAGTAAAAGTTGAGAAATAAGTGAGAAGGTAATAGAACAGTAGGACTTCTACCAGGTAGAAAGTGATAAAAACACTATGTCTAAAAACACTAGGGGACACCTGGAATTCTTATCTACCTTAGATAATCATCTAAAGATAAGATTAAATCAAAGCTTATTAAAATCTTTTTTACATACAACATTTTTAATTTGTTGTCAGTTTTATTTAATTAGCCCTCCCGCTCGTTAATATCGTAAAATCATTATTCTATTCTTCTACATTTTTCTATTTTTCGTAATTTTTTTTAAGTGGACCACTTTATTAGTATTACAGTGTATAGAAGACTTTAAAAAACACCGCACATCGTTATCACTCTTTGTTCCGGAGATATTGGCGTTACAGTGAATAGGCCAAATTTGGGTCTTCAATAATGGGTGGTGTTTCATTATTTGTATTATTTCTTTTTTTTTCTATTAATTATTTTTTAAATTATTTTTTTTATGAGGAATAAACGCTCACAAGCTGTCAAAATCGAGTTGGTAGATTCAAGACTCTACTTGAAGCCCTTAAGCAGCTCGCCAATAGCTAGAGTAGTAGCTTGTAGTTGTGGTGATAGTTGTGTGATGGTTGTGGTTGTGGTGATAGTTGTGTGATGGTTGTGGTTGTGGTGATGGTTGTGGTTGTGGTGATGGTTGTAGTTGTAATGTTGTATTTTTGTGGTTGTGGTATTTGTTGTAGTTGTGGTTGTGGTATTTTTGTGGTTGTGGTATTTAGAGTCTATGGAGGATTTGTTGTGGTTGTGGTTGTGGTTTTGGCTGTGGTTGTTGTTGTGGTTGTGGTGGTGGTTGTGGTTGTGGTTGTGGTTGGGGTTGTGGTTGTGGTGGTGGACCTACGACCTAGGACCTATATGACCTACGACCTAGGACCCATAGGTCTTAGGACCTAAAACCTATAGGTCCTATTACCCAATACCTATAGGTCCTAGGACCTAAAGGACCTATAGGACCTAGAGGACCAAAAGGACCTACAGGACCTTAAGGACCTAATGGTTGTGGTTGTGGTATTTGTTGTGGTTGTGGTTGTTGTTGTGGTTGTGGTTGTGGTTGTTGTTGTGGTTGTGGTTGTGGTATTTGTTGTGGTTGTGGTTGTGGTTGTGGTTGTGGTTGTTGTTGTGGTTGTGGTTGTGGTTGTGGTTGGGGTTGTGGTTGTGGTATTTGTTGTGGTTGTGGTTGTGGTTGTAATATTTGTTGTGTATTTGGCCCCGTGGAAAAAAGTTATTATCAAAATTGTTCAGAGTAGAAAAAAGAAATGTCGATTTTTTACCATATTTTATAACTTTTGGTACACTTTGACTACGAGGAATAAACGCTCATAAGCTGTCAAAATCGAGTTGGTAGAGAGAGATTTAAGACTCTACTTGAAGCCCTTAAGCAGCTCGCCAATAGCTAGAGTAGTAGCTTGTAGTTGTGGTGATAGTTGTGTGATGGTTGTGGTTGTGGTGATGGTTGTGGTGATGGTTGTGGTTGTGGTGATGGTTTTGGTTGTAATGTTGTATTTTTGTGGTTGTGGTATTTGTTGTGGTTGTGGTTGTGGTATTTGTTGTGGTTGTGGTTGTGGTATTTGTTGTAGTTGTGGTATTTGTTGTGGTTGTGGTATTTGTTGAGTTGTGGTTGTGGTTGTGGTTGTGGTATTTGTTGTGGTTGTGGTATTTGTTGAGTTGTGGTTGTGGTTGTGGTTGTGGTTGAGGTTGTGGTTGTGGTATTTGTTGTGGTTGTGGTTGTGGTTGTGGTTGTGGTTGTGGTTGTGGTATTTGTTGTGGTTGTGGTTGTGGTATTTGTTGTGGTTGTGGTGGTGGACCTACGACCTAGGACCTATATGACCTACGACCTAGGCCCCATAGGTCTTAGGACCTAGGCCCCATAGGTCTTAGGACCTAAAACCTATAGGTCCTATTACCCAATACCTATAGGTCCTAGGACCTAAAGGACCTATAGGACCTAGAGGACCAAAAGGACCTACAGGACCTTAAGGACCTAATGGTTGTGGTATTTGTTGTGGTTGTGGTATTTGTTGTGGTTGTGGTTGTGGTTGTGGTTGTGGTATTTGTTGTGGTTGTGGTTGTGGTTGTTGTTGTGGTTGTGGTTGTGGTTGTTGTTGTGGTTGTGGTTGTGGTAGTTGTTGTGGTTGTGGTTGTGGTTGGGGTTGTGGTTGTGGTTGTGGTATTTGTTGTGGTTGTAATATTTGTTGTGTATTTGGCCCCGTGGAAAAAAGTTATTATCAAAATTGTTCAGAGTAGAAAAAAGAAATGTCGATTTTTTACCATATTTTATAACTTTTGGTAGGAAATTTTGACGACATTTTGACGACATTATACACTCATAAACGAGTTCATAACACATACCCCAACATTTTGTATTTACTAGTTTTCGTAGGTAAATTTAATTATTATTGAATATTTTATCCAAATGTATCACCTACCCCTACACCTATGCCTACCCCTACACCTACCCCTACACCTACACCTCACCTTCACATATACCTACTTATACACCTACACCTACCCTTACACACCCACCTACCCCTACACCTACACTCATAAACGAGTTCATAGCACATAGCCCAGCATTTTGTATTTACTAGTTTTTGTAGGTAAATATTATTATTATTGAAGTATCCGTATCAGTATCCGTATCAGTATCCCTATCAGTATCCGACGACATGACTATATGAACGACGACATAATGACAACATGATGACGACATGACGACATTATTACGACATTATGACGACACTATGACGACACGATGAAGACACCATGATGACGATGACGACACGACTAGGACATTATGACGACATGACGACGACATTATGACGACATTATGACGACATTATGACGACATTATGCCGACATTATGACGACACTATGACGACATTATGACGACATGACTATATGAACGACATAATGAAAACATGATGACGACATGACGACATGACTATATGAACGACGACATGATGAAAACACGACATTATGACGACACTATGCCGACACTATGACGACACTATGCCGACACTATGACGACACTATGACGACACTATGACGACACTATGACGACACTATGACGACACTATGACGACACTATGACGACACTATGACGACACTATGACGACACTATGACGACACTATGACGACACTATGACGACACTATGACGACACTATGACGACACTATGACGACACTATGACGACACTCATGTCGTCATAATGTCGTCGTCATGTCGTCATAATGTCCTCGTCGTGTCGTTATCTTCATTATCGTGTCATCATCGTGTCGTCATCACGGCGGCATCGTGTCGTCATCATAACGTCATCATGTAATCGTCATCATCATGTCGTCGGCAGGCTTCGTCATCATGTCGTCGTCGTCGTCGTCGTCGTTATCTCTGATTCAGATTCAGATTCAGATTTCGATTCTGATTTAGATTCCGATTCCTATTCAGATTCAGATTCCGATTCAGATTCAGATTCTGATTCCTATTCAGAATAAGATTCCGATTCCTATTCAGATTCCAATTCCGATTCCGATTCCTAGTCCGATTCAGATTCCGATTCCCATTCTTATTCGGTTTCAGATTTAGATTCAGATTCAGATTCAGATGGATACTACGGGATACTGATACCCCACTGAGATACTGATGGATACCACGGGAGACATACAGATACTGATACGGGATACTGATACGGATACTTATATGAATACTGATACGGATACTGATACGGATACTGATACGGATTCTGATACGGATACGGGATAAGGTATACTGATAATGGATACTGATACGTATACTGATAGTGATACAGATACTGATACAGGTACTACGGGATATTAATACGGATACTGATATGGGATACTGATACGGATACTGGTACTAATACGGATACTGATACTGATACGACATACTGATACGGATACTGATACTGATACTACGGGATACTGATACGGGAAACTGATACGGATACTAATACGGGATACTGATACGGATACAACAGGATACTGATAGGGATACTGCGGGTGCTGATACGGATACTGATACGGATACTGGATACTGATACGAGATACTGATACTGATACGGGATACTGACATTGATACGGATACTGATACTGACAGGGCCGGCGCAAGGGCCATGCGAGACATGCGGCCGCATGTGGCGCAGCCTAGGACGAGGCTCCGGCGAAGCCGGCAGATTCCTTATACATTTTTTGTTTAGCAATCTTTTGCAAGTAGCTTAAACTAAAAATTTAAAAAAAGTGAAATAAATAAATATAATATTATATTTATTATAATATTATATTAAATTAAAATAACGGGAAGCAGTAAGAAATAATTGCAGCAGAAATATTAGTATGAACTGTAAACGGAACCGCAAAATCATTCTGTGTTTTTGAGTTTTAAATAAAAAAAATAAATCGGAGGGGTGTGTAGTAAGGGAGATAAGAGGGATGAAAATGCAGATATGGAAATAAGTGACAGAGTAAAAGTTGAGAAATAAGTGAGAAGGTAATAGAACAGTAGGACTTCTACCAGGTAGAAAGTGATAAAAACACTATGTCTAAAAACACTAGGGGACACCTGGAATTCTTATCTACCTTAGATAATCATCTAAAGATAAGATTAAATCAAAGCTTATTAAAATCTTTTTTACATACAACATTTTTAATTTGTTGTCAGTTTTATTTAATTAGCCCTCCCGCTCGTTAATATCGTAAAATCATTATTCTATTCTTCTACATTTTTCTATTTTTCGTAATTTTTTTTAAGTGGACCACTTTATTAGTATTAAATTAAAGAGGACAGTGTATAGAAGACTTTAAAAAACACCGCACATCGTTATCACTCTTTGTTCCGGAGATATTGGCGTTACAGTGAATAGGCCAAATTTGGGTCTTCAATAATGGGTGGTGTTTCATTATTTGTATTATTTCTTTTTTTTTCTATTAATTATTTTTTAAATTATTTTTTTTATGAGGAATAAACGCTCACAAGCTGTCAAAATCGAGTTGGTAGAGAGAGATTCAAGACTCTACTTGAAGCCCTTAAGCAGCTCGCCAATAGCTAGAGTAGTAGCTTGTAGTTGTGGTGATAGTTGTGTGATGGTTGTGGTTGTGGTGATAGTTGTGTGATGGTTGTGGTTGTGGTGATGGTTGTGGTTGTGGTGATGGTTGTAGTTGTAATGTTGTATTTTTGTGGTTGTGGTATTTGTTGTAGTTGTGGTTGTGGTATTTTTGTGGTTGTGGTATTTAGAGTCTATGGAGGATTTGTTGTGGTTGTGGTTGTGGTTTTGGCTGTGGTTGTTGTTGTGGTTGTGGTGGTGGTTGTGGTTGTGGTTGTGGTTGGGGTTGTGGTTGTGGTGGTGGACCTACGACCTAGGACCTATATGACCTACGACCTAGGACCCATAGGTCTTAGGACCTAAAACCTATAGGTCCTATTACCCAATACCTATAGGTCCTAGGACCTAAAGGACCTATAGGACCTAGAGGACCAAAAGGACCTACAGGACCTTAAGGACCTAATGGTTGTGGTTGTGGTATTTGTTGTGGTTGTGGTTGTTGTTGTGGTTGTGGTTGTGGTTGTTGTTGTGGTTGTGGTTGTGGTATTTGTTGTGGTTGTGGTTGTGGTTGTGGTTGTGGTTGTTGTTGTGGTTGTGGTTGTGGTTGTGGTTGGGGTTGTGGTTGTGGTATTTGTTGTGGTTGTGGTTGTGGTTGTAATATTTGTTGTGTATTTGGCCCCGTGGAAAAAAGTTATTATCAAAATTGTTCAGAGTAGAAAAAAGAAATGTCGATTTTTTACCATATTTTATAACTTTTGGTACACTTTGACTACGAGGAATAAACGCTCATAAGCTGTCAAAATCGAGTTGGTAGAGAGAGATTTAAGACTCTACTTGAAGCCCTTAAGCAGCTCGCCAATAGCTAGAGTAGTAGCTTGTAGTTGTGGTGATAGTTGTGTGATGGTTGTGGTTGTGGTGATGGTTGTGGTGATGGTTGTGGTTGTGGTGATGGTTTTGGTTGTAATGTTGTATTTTTGTGGTTGTGGTATTTGTTGTGGTTGTGGTTGTGGTATTTGTTGTGGTTGTGGTTGTGGTATTTGTTGTAGTTGTGGTATTTGTTGTGGTTGTGGTATTTGTTGAGTTGTGGTTGTGGTTGTGGTTGTGGTATTTGTTGTGGTTGTGGTATTTGTTGAGTTGTGGTTGTGGTTGTGGTTGTGGTTGAGGTTGTGGTTGTGGTATTTGTTGTGGTTGTGGTTGTGGTTGTGGTTGTGGTTGTGGTTGTGGTATTTGTTGTGGTTGTGGTTGTGGTATTTGTTGTGGTTGTGGTGGTGGACCTACGACCTAGGACCTATATGACCTACGACCTAGGCCCCATAGGTCTTAGGACCTAGGCCCCATAGGTCTTAGGACCTAAAACCTATAGGTCCTATTACCCAATACCTATAGGTCCTAGGACCTAAAGGACCTATAGGACCTAGAGGACCAAAAGGACCTACAGGACCTTAAGGACCTAATGGTTGTGGTATTTGTTGTGGTTGTGGTATTTGTTGTGGTTGTGGTTGTGGTTGTGGTTGTGGTATTTGTTGTGGTTGTGGTTGTGGTTGTGGTTGTTGTTGTGGTTGTGGTTGTGGTTGTTGTTGTGGTTGTGGTTGTGGTAGTTGTTGTGGTTGTGGTTGTGGTTGGGGTTGTGGTTGTGGTTGTGGTATTTGTTGTGGTTGTAATATTTGTTGTGTATTTGGCCCCGTGGAAAAAAGTTATTATCAAAATTGTTCAGAGTAGAAAAAAGAAATGTCGATTTTTTACCATATTTTATAACTTTTGGTAGGAAATTTTGACGACATTTTGACGACATTATACACTCATAAACGAGTTCATAACACATACCCCAACATTTTGTATTTACTAGTTTTCGTAGGTAAATTTAATTATTATTGAATATTTTATCCAAATGTATCACCTACCCCTACACCTATGCCTACCCCTACACCTACCCCTACACCTACACCTCACCTTCACATATACCTACTTATACACCTACACCTACCCTTACACACCCACCTACCCCTACACCTACACTCATAAACGAGTTCATAGCACATAGCCCAGCATTTTGTATTTACTAGTTTTTGTAGGTAAATATTATTATTATTGAAGTATCCGTATCAGTATCCGTATCAGTATCCCTATCAGTATCCGACGACATGACTATATGAACGACGACATAATGACAACATGATGACGACATGACGACATTATTACGACATTATGACGACACTATGACGACACGATGAAGACACCATGATGACGATGACGACACGACTAGGACATTATGACGACATGACGACGACATTATGACGACATTATGACGACATTATGACGACATTATGCCGACATTATGACGACACTATGACGACATTATGACGACATGACTATATGAACGACATAATGAAAACATGATGACGACATGACGACATGACTATATGAACGACGACATGATGAAAACACGACATTATGACGACACTATGCCGACACTATGACGACACTATGCCGACACTATGACGACACTATGACGACACTATGACGACACTATGACGACACTATGACGACACTATGACGACACTATGACGACACTATGACGACACTATGACGACACTATGACGACACTATGACGGCACTATGGCGACACTATGACGACACTATGACGACACTATGACGACACTATGGCGACACTATGACGACACTATGACGACACTATGACGACACTATGACGACATGACTATATGAACGACGACATTATGACGACAGATGTCGTCATAGTGTCGTCATAGTGTTGTCATAGTGTCGTCATAGTGTCGTCATAGTGTCGTCATGGTGTCGGCATAGTGTCGCCATAGTGTCGTCATAGTGTCGTCATAGTGTCGTCATAGTGTCGTCATAGTGTCGTCATAGTGTCGTCATAGTGTCGTCATAGTGTCGTCATAGTGTCGTCATAGTGTCGTCATAGTGTCGGCATAGTGTCGGCATAGTGTCGGCATAGTGTCGTCATAGTGTCGTCATAGTGTCGTCATAGTGTCGTCATAGTGTCGTCATAGTGTCGACATGTCGTCATAATGTTGTAATTATGTCGTCGTTCATATAGTCATGTCGTCATAATGTCGTCATAATGCCGGCGTCATGTCGTCATAATGTTGGCGTCATGTCGGCATAATGTCGGCGTCATGTCGTCATAATGTCGTCGTCATGTCGTCATAATGTCCTCGTCGTGTCGTTATCTTCATTATCGTGTCATCATCGTGTCGTCATCACGGCGGCATCGTGTCGTCATCATAACGTCATCATGTAATCGTCATCATCATGTCGTCGGCAGGCTTCGTCATCATGTCGTCGTCGTCGTCGTCGTCGTTATCTCTGATTCAGATTCAGATTCAGATTTCGATTCTGATTTAGATTCCGATTCCTATTCAGATTCAGATTCCGATTCAGATTCAGATTCTGATTCCTATTCAGAATAAGATTCCGATTCCTATTCAGATTCCAATTCCGATTCCGATTCCTAGTCCGATTCAGATTCCGATTCCCATTCTTATTCGGTTTCAGATTTAGATTCAGATTCAGATTCAGATGGATACTACGGGATACTGATACCCCACTGAGATACTGATGGATACCACGGGAGACATACAGATACTGATACGGGATACTGATACGGATACTTATATGAATACTGATACGGATACTGATACGGATACTGATACGGATTCTGATACGGATACGGGATAAGGTATACTGATAATGGATACTGATACGTATACTGATAGTGATACAGATACTGATACAGGTACTACGGGATATTAATACGGATACTGATATGGGATACTGATACGGATACTGGTACTAATACGGATACTGATACTGATACGACATACTGATACGGATACTGATACTGATACTACGGGATACTGATACGGGAAACTGATACGGATACTAATACGGGATACTGATACGGATACAACAGGATACTGATAGGGATACTGCGGGTGCTGATACGGATACTGATACGGATACTGGATACTGATACGAGATACTGATACTGATACGGGATACTGACATTGATACGGATACTGATACTAACAGGGCCGGCGCAAGGGCCATGCGAGACATGCGGCCGCATGTGGCGCAGCCTAGGACGAGGCTCCGGCGAAGCCGGCAGATTCCTTATACATTTTTTGTTTAGCAATCTTTTGCAAGTAGCTTAAACTAAAAATTTAAAAAAAGTGAAATAAATAAATATAATATTATATTTATTATAATATTATATTAAATTAAAATAACGGGAAGCAGTAAGAAATAATTGCAGCAGAAATATTAGTATGAACTGTAAACGGAACCGCAAAATCATTCTGTGTTTTTGAGTTTTAAATAAAAAAAATAAATCGGAGGGGTGTGTAGTAAGGGAGATAAGAGGGATGAAAATGCAGATATGGAAATAAGTGACAGAGTAAAAGTTGAGAAATAAGTGAGAAGGTAATAGAACAGTAGGACTTCTACCAGGTAGAAAGTGATAAAAACACTATGTCTAAAAACACTAGGGGACACCTGGAATTCTTATCTACCTTAGATAATCATCTAAAGATAAGATTAAATCAAAGCTTATTAAAATCTTTTTTACATACAACATTTTTAATTTGTTGTCAGTTTTATTTAATTAGCCCTCCCGCTCGTTAATATCGTAAAATCATTATTCTATTCTTCTACATTTTTCTATTTTTCGTAATTTTTTTTAAGTGGACCACTTTATTAGTATTAAATTAAAGAGGACAGTGTATAGAAGACTTTAAAAAACACCGCACATCGTTATCACTCTTTGTTCCGGAGATATTGGCGTTACAGTGAATAGGCCAAATTTGGGTCTTCAATAATGGGTGGTGTTTCATTATTTGTATTATTTCTTTTTTTTTCTATTAATTATTTTTTAAATTATTTTTTTTATGAGGAATAAACGCTCACAAGCTGTCAAAATCGAGTTGGTAGAGAGAGATTCAAGACTCTACTTGAAGCCCTTAAGCAGCTCGCCAATAGCTAGAGTAGTAGCTTGTAGTTGTGGTGATAGTTGTGTGATGGTTGTGGTTGTGGTGATAGTTGTGTGATGGTTGTGGTTGTGGTGATGGTTGTGGTTGTGGTGATGGTTGTAGTTGTAATGTTGTATTTTTGTGGTTGTGGTATTTGTTGTAGTTGTGGTTGTGGTATTTTTGTGGTTGTGGTATTTAGAGTCTATGGAGGATTTGTTGTGGTTGTGGTTGTGGTTTTGGCTGTGGTTGTTGTTGTGGTTGTGGTGGTGGTTGTGGTTGTGGTTGTGGTTGGGGTTGTGGTTGTGGTGGTGGACCTACGACCTAGGACCTATATGACCTACGACCTAGGACCCATAGGTCTTAGGACCTAAAACCTATAGGTCCTATTACCCAATACCTATAGGTCCTAGGACCTAAAGGACCTATAGGACCTAGAGGACCAAAAGGACCTACAGGACCTTAAGGACCTAATGGTTGTGGTTGTGGTATTTGTTGTGGTTGTGGTTGTTGTTGTGGTTGTGGTTGTGGTTGTTGTTGTGGTTGTGGTTGTGGTATTTGTTGTGGTTGTGGTTGTGGTTGTGGTTGTGGTTGTTGTTGTGGTTGTGGTTGTGGTTGTGGTTGGGGTTGTGGTTGTGGTATTTGTTGTGGTTGTGGTTGTGGTTGTAATATTTGTTGTGTATTTGGCCCCGTGGAAAAAAGTTATTATCAAAATTGTTCAGAGTAGAAAAAAGAAATGTCGATTTTTTACCATATTTTATAACTTTTGGTACACTTTGACTACGAGGAATAAACGCTCATAAGCTGTCAAAATCGAGTTGGTAGAGAGAGATTTAAGACTCTACTTGAAGCCCTTAAGCAGCTCGCCAATAGCTAGAGTAGTAGCTTGTAGTTGTGGTGATAGTTGTGTGATGGTTGTGGTTGTGGTGATGGTTGTGGTGATGGTTGTGGTTGTGGTGATGGTTGTGGTTGTAATGTTGTATTTTTGTGGTTGTGGTATTTGTTGTGGTTGTGGTTGTGGTATTTGTTGTGGTTGTGGTTGTGGTATTTGTTGTAGTTGTGGTTGTGGTATTTGTTGTGGTTGTGGTATTTGTTGTGGTTGTGGCTGTGGTTGTGGTTGTGGTATTTGTTGTGGTTGTGGTATTTGTTGTGGTTGTGGTTGTAGTATTTGTTGTGGTTGTGGTTGGTGAATTTAAGAACATTAATTTTTATTTTTTGCTTAAACATATATCTCTCTTTATATATATATATATATATATATATATATATATATATATATATATATATATATATATATATATATATATATATATATATATATATACACGTAATTATATACATTATAACCTTCATATATTCTATATATATATCTATGTATTATAACCTCATCACGACAACAAAACCTCCCCTGCCTTCTGATTGGTCGACTAGAGCTCACCCCATCAAGATGGCGTTACCCCCACCTTGACTCCGACCGACGCCACAGCGCCATCGGTTGAAAAATTTCTTCTCGACCCAACTCTTGAAGCGAGACGTCGCGTCGTCCAGCTGCAGCTGACGTTCGACTCGTCATTTAGCCGGCCGGCTAATCCGTTTTAATTACATCATGTTTTTCCGCAGTTAATTCCATTTTCTTTAATTTTGAGCGCGATCCCGTCTTTTCCTTTTTGGCTTTATTTCAAAATAAATTTTAAAGACCGGTAACTTCGAAATCGCCATGGCATCCTCACCGACTCTTCTCTTCTAGCCTCCAAACGCCAAGCAGCCACCATCTGAAGCCTTACAACCAACAGGTGATACAGTTGCAAGCTATCTTTTATCTTACTTATATATGTATTTTTTTTTACTATAGAAAATATCATTTTATTTCATTCTGAGTTCACCATATGTTCCCCGCCTAGTTGTATAGCGTGCTCTATTGGCAGGCAAAATTCTTACTATTAGGATTGCCCCAATTATCCATAAAATGGTCCTTTGAGCTGAGATATTGCATTAAAATTGTTTTCTGTTTAATTTTGGTTTTTCCCCGCAAAAATTTAGTTCAAGTTTTACGTAATTTCTTTCGTTTTTGGTTAGAGTCGAGAGTCCAAAGCGTCTTGGCGTCCCTTTTGTTGCTAGGTTACCCACATGGTTGGCTATTCTCCTTTCGTATTTTTTACACAATCCGGTTTTTTTCACACCTGTATTTAATCGCATAAGCTTATTTATCGCAGTTATAAATAATCCTTTATATTTTTTTTATTGTTTGTTTTGCTCCCCGCGTAATTATTCTCGTAGTTCATGTACTTACGTGTTTCTACCGCCGGCCTTATCTTTGCTTCCGCTTTCATATCATTTTGTTTTATTCTTCTTCTTCCTTTATCACTGTTTTCCCGCGTTGGTGATCTTTCCAAGGCTTAAGCTATGGAAAAGACAGACAAAAAACTCAAAAGACTTAACGCAAAAAAAGAGAGTCTTTTTAGACGTCTTCAAACCCTTTACGATTTTATCCCCCATATTAATGATGAAAAGGTAAAAGCCCAGTTTGTAAGTGGGGCTCGCTCGTTAGAGCGTTCAGTTTTCGAATCTCTTATCGACGAAATTAATGCCTTAGAGTCGGAATTAGACCCGGAATATGTACCTTGCTATGAGGCCTTAAGTTCATATGATGCAATTAATGGTGCCATAATGGTTGCCATGGACAAAATACAGGCCCAGGATAATTTAACTAATGTTAATAACACCAGTGGTTCTAAAACCAACCACGAGCCTCATTGGTATCCCCCTAGACTTTTTAATAATTTACCCTCTTTAGAGATCCAAAAGTTTTCTGGAAAAATTACCGACTGGCCCCGGTATAGAGACCTCTTTTCGAGCATCATATCAAATAACCCGAGGCTTGCAGGCGTGGAGAAGTTGCATTACCTTAAAACTACCCTTTCGGGTCAGGCTAGCGACATTATCAAAGATTTTACCCTTTCCGATGCAAATTTTCTTCCTGCATGGAATCAATTGGTAGAAAGATTTGATTGTGAACGCATGTTGGCCACTAGTTACGTTGATGAACTTATTAAAACTCATTCGATACCCGCTAAACCCAATCTAGATCATCTACAAAATTTTGTCACCAGAGTTACAAGCAACATCCACGCCTTGAAAAGCATGAACATACCTGACCTTTCCGATTTTTTGTTCTTTAGTCTTGCCCTCCGCCAATTAGACCCGATAACCCGTAAAGAATTTGAGTCAGAGCATGGTACGGAATCTATTCCATCCCTTGACACTTTAATTAAATTCATAAAAACCCAGTGTCGACTCCTAGAACTTACCGCTCCTTGTGCTAGCTCCATTGTACCCTATAACAAAGAATCTCCTCCAACTCGTAAGACAAATTTTAAACCTAGCAATAGTCGCACGTCGCACTAGAACTGTTTTGTCTACTCAATTAGATTCCGCCGATCAAAAACCCAACGTACAGTCCAGTTCCGCAACCTCACCTGTTTCTGCCGCCCGTATTCAATGCGTTCAGTGCAAGAGTTCTCATCAGCTTTATCGTTGCCCTCAGTTTCTATCAATGCCTGTCCAGGACCGTCGTAACCTTGTTAAACAAAATAGATTATGTTACAACTGTATGGGTAGCCATTCAGTTAAATATTGTAAGTCTGAACGCTCTTGTCATTGCTCAGCTCGTCATCACCGCCTCCTTCATATTATTTCATCTGTTAAACCCGCAAGCTCACCGCCTGATAGTAAACCCGGTTCTAGTACTGCGTCTGACCCTTCGCAATCCGCAGGGTCTACACCGTCTTCATTAGGAAACCCTGCAACTACTCTTGCTACATGTCCCGCTATCGCTAAGTCTAACCATACCGTGTTGCTAGGTACTGCTCGTGCCTTAATTCTAAATAGTGCCGGCCAATATATAAGTTTGCGTTTATTAGTTGATTGTGCTTCCACCGCTTCATTTATAACTCAAAATCTTGTTGAAAAACTTAGTCTTTCCGTTAAAACATGTGCTCAGACACTTTCAGGTTTATCTAGTAATTTTGTAGGCACTAGCTCTGGTATTGTAGATTGCACTATTAAACCCTCTAATTTGAACCACCCACGCATTCATGTTCAAGCCTTGGTAATCGATTCTATTCTGCCTAAAACTCCGCAAATTGATTTACCCGCTTCTGCCAGAAAGTTTGCTACCGGCCTGCAATTGGCTGACCCGGAATTTTATAAATCTCAAGAAGTAGACATGTTGTTAGGTTGTGATGTCCTCCCTAGGATTCTGTCTGTCAATGCTGTTCCCCCGCACTGTTCAGAGATAGGTGTGATCTCTACAGTGTTCGGTCATGTAGTGATAGGTGCCCTGCCTCAGGACTCAAACCATGTCCCCCGCTCTAATATCTCTTCTTTGTTAACATATCAAAATTCTAATCAGTCTTCTAAGTCCGATGAGGACCTTCATAAAAGTGTAGAACAATTCTGGGCCGTTGAAAATGTTTCATCCTTACCTGTTACCAATCCCTCTGATGATTTTTGTGAAAGCCATTTTTTATCAACTCACCGTCGCCTGCCAGATGGTCGGTATATAGTAGAGATGCTTTTCTCCTGTAATTAATGACTTAAACTTCCCTGAATCTAAAGAGGTTGCCTTGCAAAGGTTTCATTCGCTTGAGGCGAGATTTCGCAAGAATGCTACTCTTAAGGAGGACTGCGTTAAGTTCATGAAGGAGTATTCGCACTTGGGACATATGATAAAAGCCACCCGCCCTGGTAAATATTTCATTCCGTATTTTTGTGTATTCAACCCTAAATCCCCTACGACACCGACCAGAGTTGTTTTCGATGCCTCCGCCAAGAAGTCTCAAAAATCTTTAAATGATTTTCTATTGCCTGGTGCCAAGTTGCTAAACGACGTACCTGATGTTTTATTGCCTTTCCGTATCCACAAATTAGTTTTTTGTTGTGACATATCAAAAATGTACCGACAAACCCTTGTTGCTGACCCTCATTGTCTGTTTATGCATATTTTCTTTCGAGAAAACCCTGAGGACCCTCTTGAGGAATTCGAGCTCCGCACCGTTACTTATGGTTTATCCCCCTCTTCTTTCCTGGCTCATAGAGTACTTCGCCAACTAGCCCAAGACGAGGGTGACAAGTTTCCTCTTGCTTGTGACGTCATTTTGAATAATTCTGTAGTAGACGACTACCTGGTTGGAGCTGATTCTCTCGAAGAATTATTAAAAATTAAACATCAGTTGTGTAGTCTCTTGTCAGCTGGTAAGTTTACCTTAAACAAATGGCTTAGCAATTCTCCTGATTTTATTTCCTCTCTAATAGGTTCCGATACTTCAGGTTCTCTCGTAGTCCGCAATTCTGATGATAATAATATTAAGGTTTTAGGGTTAGGATGGGACCCTAAGTCAGATGAGTTCTTTTTCACTTTAGATCCCCCTCCGGTAGGCTCTGTTTATACTAAACGACGTGTCCTTAGCGCCATTGCCAAAATTTATGACCCCCTCGGATTCACCGCCCCTACAATATTTCTGCTAAAATGTTTGTTAAAAGATGTATGGTTGTCAGGAGTGGGCTGGGATGACCCTCTTCCCCCTTCTCTATCCGCTCAGTGGCATCGTTGTCTCACTGAACTTCCGAGTCTCTCCCGCCTCAGAATTCCCCGCTGTTTGTTTCCTTCACCCCCTATTTTATGCTTCCTGATGGGGTACTGCGATGGTTCGAGCCGGGGTTCGTCGGCAGCCCTCTACCTAAGAATCCAGTACACGGATCAACAGGTTAAAATGTTTTTGTTAAAAGCTAAGACTAAGGTTGCTCCATCTAAGACTCCCACCATTCCTCGTCTTGAATTAGCCGGCGCCTTGCTTCTTTCTCAGTTAGTACACTCAGTTCAAAACTTCATGAACCATCTTCCGATTCCTTGCTATACCACCCTATTATTTTCTGACTCGACCATCGTTCTATCTTGGATTAACAAACCTCCTCACCTACTCAAATTATTTGTTTCAAATCGTGTAACCGCCATACTGGAGCATACCAACCCCTCTCAGTGGTGTCACATATCCTCTGAAGACAATATTAGTGACGTTGCTTCAAGAGGTATCTCTCCTGAGGCCCTCGTGTCGTTTCCCGCCTGGTTCACTGGCCCCTCCTGGGCCTTACTACCTCCTGAAAGTTGGCCGTTAAACAAAATAGAATGCTTGCCTCTTGCTAGTTTACCCGAAGTCAAGATTGACAATACCTCAGTTTTATCTACCCGCACGGCTCAACCACCTGAGACCGTTCCTTATTGGTTGTACAAGTATTCTACCTTTTCCAAACTTCAGCGTGTAACTTCATTTATTCTTAGATTTGTCTTTAATATCCGCAATCCAAAAACCCGTCTAAGTGGTCCCCTTTCTACTAAAGAACTCGATTTTTCGTTTCAATTCTGCATTCGATCCGATCAACAAATTAATTTTTCCTCAGAACATAAATGTTTAGTATCCAGCCGGCCATGCCCTTCTAAGGTATTGTCTCTTTCCCCTTTCTTAGATGCAGCTGGTCTAATAAGAGTTGGTGGTCGTTTAATTAATAGTGAGTTGTCTTTTGAAAGGAAGCATCCGATTCTTCTTTATAACCATAGTCCGCTTACTAGATTAATAATCCTTCAGTATCATTTCAACTATTTACATGTAGGACCCAAGACACTTCAAAACTTGCTTAATCAAAAATGTTGGATAATTAATTGCCGCAGTATAATCCGTCAAGTTGTACGTAGTTGTGTAGTATGTGCCCGCTTCAAGGGTGAGACCGTCTCTCCTCCCATGGGTGACTTGCCTCCCACTAGAGTTAAGCCTAGCCGCGCTTTTATGCATTGCGGAGTCGATCTTGCAGGGCCATACACTCTAAAAGAAAGTTTGCGTCGCAACTCCCGGACTTACAAAGCCTATTTTGCATTATTTGTATGCTTTGCTGTTAAAGCGGTTCATATTGAGGTCTTGACTAGTTTATCTGCCGATTGCTTCATCGCAGCTCTTCATCGTTTCACCGCACGCAGAGGTGTCCCGGCTTCAATTTACAGTGATCAAGCTACAAATTTTAAAGGAGGTGCCCGCAAGCTTACCGACGTTAGCGACTTCCTGAAGTCTTTTAATCAAAACCCCTTAGTCCAAAATTATTTTGAAGCTCAACGCAATAAATTTTTGTTTAACGTTCCCCATGCCCCATTCATGGCAGGCCTGGCCGAGTCAAATATCAAGAATGTAAAATATCACTTGCTCCGAGTCATAGGACATCAAGTCTTGACCTTTGAGGAATTTTCCACCATTACCACTCGTGTTGAAGCCATAGTAAATTCCCGCCCGCTGTGTCCGGAATCATCCTCCCCCGATGAATTAAGATGTCTTACCCCCAGTCATTTTCTGATAGGCGACCTTTTAACCACCCTTCCTGAGGAAGATATTGAAGAAGTTCCCATGAACCGTTTATCCCGATGGGAATTGGTTTCTCAGACCAGCCAATCGTTCTGGCGTCGTTGGGAGAGTGAGTATCTCCAAACTCTACAGGTTAAATCCAAATGGTTTGATCCCGCAGTAAATATAAAAGTCGGACAGCTCGTTTGGCTAAAAGAAGACGGTTCTCCTCCCCTCTCCTATCCTCTTGGACGCATTGTTGAAGTGCACCCGGGCAAGGACAACATCGTTCGCGCAGTAACTGTGCGCACTCAGGTCGGCACATATAAACGCCCTGTTCGCAAGGTCGCCCCTTTACCAATATGTTAGTTTTTGTTATTGTTTTTGGTTTTTTTTTACCACCCCTTTAAAGGCCTTACTTTTTTATTAACCTTGTCCTTGGCTTCATAGCTATCTTTTTCTTTTGGATTTGAAAATTTTCTTTTGGTTTTGCAATTTTCTTTTGGTTTTGAAGTTTTTTTTTGTTTTGAAATTTTCTTTTGGATTTGGAAATCTTTTTTGGTTTTGCATTTTTCTTTTAGTTTTGAATTTTTCTTTTGGTTTTGAACTTTTCTTTTGATTTTGAAATTCTCTTTTGATTTTAACTCTTTCAATATTGAATTTTTTCTTTTACCTCTTAGGAGTGTTTCCTTTTATATACCCCCTCAATGGGTTGCCTTTATGGTTTAATTAGCCTTTTGCAATGCACAATGAGAGTGCTTTTTCGTTTAGAAGCTGTTTTCTTTTAGCAAGTCCCTTTTGATTAATTCTAGGTTTTTTGCTTTCCTCTTATCTTTTGGGTTCTGTTGAAGACCTGCAGATCTTCAAGGCGGGGAGTATGGTGAATTTAAGAACATTATTTTTTATTTTTTGCTTAAACATATATCTCTCTTTATATATATATATATATATATATATATATATATATATATATATATATATATATATATATATATATATATATATATATATATATATATACACGTAATTATATACATTATAACCTTCATCTATTCTATATATATATATCTATGTATTATAACCTCATCACGACAACAAAACCTCCCCTGCCTTCTGATTGGTCGACTAGAGCTCACCCCATCAAGATGGCGTTACCCCCACCTTGACTCCGACCGACGCCACAGCGCCATCGGTTGAAAAATTTCTTCTCGACCCAACTCTTGAAGCGAGACGTCGCGTCGTCCAGCTGCAGCTGACGTTCGACTCGTCATTTAGCCGGCCGGCTAATCCGTTTTAATTACATCATGTTTTTCCGCAGTTAATTCCATTTTCTTTAATTTTGAGCGCGATCGCGTCTTTTCCTTTTTGGCTCTATTTCAAAATAAATTTTAAAGACCGGTAACTTCGAAATCGCCATGGCATCCTCACCGACTCTTCTCTTCTAGCCCCCAAACGCCAAGCAGCCACCATCTGAAGCCTTACAACCAACAGGTGATACAGTTGCAAGCTATCTTTTATCTTACTTATATATGTATTTTTTTTTACTATAGAAAATATCATTTTATTTCATTCTGAGTTCACCATATGTTCCCCGCCTAGTTGTATAGCGTGCTCTATTGGCAGGCAAAATTCTTACTATTAGGATTGCCCCAATTATCCAGTGGTTGTAGTATTTGTTGTGGTATTTGTTGTTGTGGTTGTGGTTGTGGTTGTGGTTGTGGTTGTGGTTGTGGTTGTTGTTGTGGTTGTGGTTGTGGTTGGGGTTGTGGTTGTGGTTGTGGTTGTGGTTGTGGTATTTGTTGTGGTTGTGGTTGTGGTTGTAATATTTGTTGTGTATTTGATCCCGTGGAAAAAAGTTATTATCAAAATTGTTCAGAGTAGAAAAAAGAAATGTCGATTTTTTACCATATTTTATAACTTTTGGTACACTTTGACTACGAAAAGCAAATTGATATGGGTATTAAATTAAAGAGGACAGTGTATAGAAGGCTTTAAAAAACACCGCACATCGTTATCACTCTTTGTTCCGGAGATATTGGCGTTACAGTAAATAGGCCAAATTTGGGTCTTCAATAGGGGGTGGTGTTTCATTATTTGTATTATTTTTTTTTTTTTATTAATTATTTTTTAAATTATTTTTTAATTTTTTTTTTATGAGGAATAAACGCTCACAAGCTGTCAAAATCGAGTTGGTAGAAAGAGATTCAAGACTCTACTTGAAGCCCTTAAGCAGCTCGCCAACAGCTAGAGTAGTAGCTTGTAGTTGTGGTGATAGTTGTGTGATGGTTGTGGTTGTGGTGATAGTTGTGTGATGGTTGTGGTTGTGGTGATGGTTGTGGTTGTAATGTTGTATTTTTGTGGTTGTGGTATTTGTTGTAGTTGTGGTTGTGGTTGTGGTATTTGTTGTGGTTGTGGTTATGGTTGTTGTGGTTGTGGTTGTGGTTGTGGTTATGGTTGTTTTGGTTGTGGTTGTGGTGTGGTTGTGGTTGTGGTATTTGTTGTGGTTGTGTATTTGTTGTGGTTGTGGTTGTGGTATTTGTTGTTGTGGTATTTGTTGTGGTTGTGGTTGTGGTGTGGTTGTGGTTGTGGTATTTGTTGTGGTTGTAGTATTTGGTGTGGTTGTGGTTGAGGTTGTAGTTGTGGTTGTGGTGTGGTCAGTGTCAGTGTCAGTATCAGGTTTTTTTTTTATCAAATTATAGCATGCTTCACAGTTAGTACTACATGCGGTTAAAGGTCACAATAAAATTTAAAAGTGGTTTAAGTAGGACCATACACATCGATAACAACAATGACGGAGAGATAAATAATAAAATTTTCAGCAATTAGAAGTTGCTGTAGGCGTAGTAAAAACAAGTTAGTAACAATAACATGAACGGAAAAATATTCAAATTAATATAGGCACTTATGTACAAACTTAATTACACACAAAAGTATCACAGTTAACCCTGCAGTGCACGGGTCGGGTCTGTGAGACCCAGGGTGTCACACTCATTAGCAAAACACTGATAAGGGAGGTTCGTATAACACCATCCCTTCCTATACCTTCAAGTCAAACCTTCCTCAGTTCAGAAACACATTTTGAACAATTCACATAATTTCTTTCTGTCTATTTTTTACCTCAAAATTACCCCTGGGTCTGTGAGACCCAACCCGTGCACTCGTGTAAGTATTTTTTTATAACTCGTAACAACATTTTATTATATATATTCGTTGATAACTCTCTAAATTTTAATTTTATTTACTTGAACATTATATAATATTAATTTCAGGTACAGTACAAAGTATTTTTTATGACTGATTTTTTTTATCGTTAATTTAGTATTTAACTTTTTGTAAAGGGAGAAAAATATTACGATTACTCTCCTGGCAGGAATGTTATAGAATATCGGGAATTTTTTTTAGAATTACCGGGAAAACAATTCTTGGGATTAAAGCTGTGCCTTCCAAACGTCAAGAGCCTAGTAAAGGGGGGGGGGATGATCAATTTGCACTGACCGCAAATTTCGTTATTCTTGCAAAAAGTGCAATATATATATATGCTTAGAGCATTCACAATTTATATGCCAGGACTGTGGAATTGAAATTTTTTGATCGTATTAAGTTCCTATATTGATAAATGACAATTACTTTTTCAAAATTCTTTTAATTTTTTTTAATATATTTTTTTTCATGTTGGACGGTAAAAATTAAAAAAATAATTGTCATAAAAACAATATATATTTTTTTCTAATGTAATTTTATTGATATATTGCATTTTATATTTTTTTACTATTAAATAAAGATTATTTCTATACTATAAAAAATAAAAAATAAAAATATTTAAATAATAAACCATCTTAATTTTTTTTTAAAATATTGGGTCTGACAGACCCAACCCGTGCACTGGTGTGATTTTTTTTCACCCGTGCACTGCAGGGTTAAAAGAATGTTGATGTGCAAAGTTTAAAATTTTAGTACTTTTGAAGATATAGGTGTAAATAAGGTTGAAACTTATTTGGGACCATCAATTGCCTAATGGTGACCTACGATTTAAATTTCATTAAAATCGGAAGAGTAGTTTTTAAGATAATATGTTGGTTCGCAGAAATGCGGTTTACAATTTTTTATCTTTTTCCAACTACAATATCTCGGTTTGTATCACTTTAAACATGCATAGGACCTTTTTTATGCAGAATTATGGGAAAATATTTTTGTCAAAAAAATAAACTGTTTTGCGAGAAAAGGCTAAAAAATTATTATTTTTAGATTTTATGGTGGAGGGAGGGGGCCACTCCCCCCGCCCTCAAGAGGTGGGAACTTCACTGTTTCTTACTACTACACCCTTAAGAGTTTTTTCGCAAAGTTTCAATACTTTATAAATCATTTACCCTATTATTCCTTATTTTCCTGGACTAAATAGAGTTCACAGTCAACACTATTAGCAGCTTTCCATACTACGCGCATCCGCTATTTCCGCTTTTTTCCCCCTCTTGCATTAGAGTTGCTATGACATATTATACATCGAATTAAAGGTAATAAAATAATCTACACGTTTTATTTAACCACATTTTTAGTGCCGACCCCGTGGAAAAAAGTTATTATCAAAATTGTTCAGAGTAGAAAAAAGAAATGTCGATTTTTTACCATATTTTATAACTTTTGGTACACTTTGACTACGAAAAGCAAATTGATATGGGTATCAAATTTAAGAGGACAGTGTATAGAAGACTTTAAAAAACACCGCACATCGTTATCACTCTTTGTTCCGGAGATATTGGCGTTACAGTGAATAGGCCAAATTTGGGTCTTCAATAGGGGGTGGTGGGGGAAGCAAGCGGTGGCACTCGATATGATAATATGGAAAATGCTTCCCTAAACCCCTTCTAAACGATGGTGTAAAGAAAGTTTAGTATTTAATTTTTCCCCCCTTTTTTGCTTATTTGTACTGGCCTAAATGTACTATTTTTAAAAACTGATTTAATTGAGCTCTTATGAAGCAAAATCACATTAGGTCCGTTTAAAAAATTAAAAATCTTGCTCACAAAAATAATTATTAAAAGTACATTACAAGTCAAAATTTAAAAGGAATGTGATAAGGAGTGGTCACGGCTTGAAGTAAATCAACTTAAAAAGGCAAAAATAGTTTAAATAAAATGTAAAATATTACTGTTTCATCAAGATTCTCACTCCCTAGGTGAATGGAATTTGTCTATTAGACTAGGGAGTGAGAGGCTAGGGAGTGAGGTTTTAGTGCCAAATGGGATATTATGTGAACAGGGATGACTCCAGGTTGATCCAGCTTATGTCCAAGACTGTATTCTAAAAACTGAATTATAAATTAAAAGTAATACTAAAAAATCACTTTCCTTCATTTAATTATAATGGTCTGGGAGTGAGGTTGAATAAAAATACTCGTTAACTTTCAGTACTAAACCACCATAAAAGACAAGAAGCCCTGGATTGTAACCTAATGAAACCAACTTCTATCCAGCATGTTAAATTAGTGTTGCCTATTTATGAAGCTAGAGCAAAAAATATTCCTTCTCTACAAGTTTTGCGGTCACTTTTAAAAAGTTCTAGGGAGTGAGGTAGAAACCTTGTGACACATATAAAATGTGCTTTTTAGTAAGCTAATAAGCAGAAATTAACCATTTTGGATCACTTTATGGAAAATACAGGGGAATTCTCACAACCTCCCGTATTGTTTAATTAAATTTTGGTTTCTAGATTTGCAAAAAAAAATTACGTGAACTTGGCCACCCCATGCTTGTGACAGGCTAGGGAGTGAGAAAATGACATATGTATATTTTTAATTCCCTAGTAGTGGACCCCAGCCTGTCAAACATTTAGTGGATGTGTTCCCTTATGTTCTTAGATAATATTTTTAAAAAAAATCAAACTTTATGATAAACACTTTTCTTTTTATGACTCTGTGACACGAATTGTACAGAAATTTTGAAATGACCCAAATACTAAAAGAGTGTCCCTAGCCAGGCTTTGAAAACTAATAATTGGTGCTGGTAATGATATTTTATTAAATAAAAGTACGAACACTTATACTAATCTCAAAAAAAAAATAATCTGATAATTAGTGTGGCCTTTTTGGTGTTCCACCAAAAAGGGGAATACTTTGATTTAGATTAGAGTAATATTTAACTAACTAACCTATTAAGTGACAAACTACCATCAACTTGATTATTGGTCTACTAAGTTTGTACAGGATCATGAAAATCACATTGTCCACCAAAAAGGGCGGGACATGGCCACTCTCCGCCGGATTGTTTTTACTTTTCCTCACTACTAATAGTAGGAAAAGTATTGTTTTCACCAACAAATTTTTTTCGAGATTTCAACGGAATTATCCGTTTTAGGTGTTTTTAAGACCTCCTGAGTGGTTTTCAGCATGACGTATGTATGTGTTTATGTGTGTGTGTATGTGTGTTATTATCGTAGCGCCCTAGGTATTTAACCTAGAGAGTTGAAACTTGGCAGAAAAATCAGTCCTAACCTGTAGTTGTGCCGCCCGGAAAATCAACTTTTTCCGCCATCTTGAACCCAGTTTGCTGTGTCAGCAAAAATTAAAAAAAAATCGTAATAAATCGACAATGGTTCTGATCGAGTTGAAATTTGGCACGAATATACCTCTCTGTATGACAAACTAGCCCACCAAATTTCATTTTGATATTGGCTGCCATTTTGAAGTTTGGTTTTTTAAACTTTGACGGTTAATAATACCGAAAGTATAAACAGGTTTTTGACGTATAGCATATCGTTGGAACCGGAAAAAATTAAGAAACAAACATAAAAAACCCCGATGAGATTCCATTAATTAGTTTAAAAGTTATAAGCGAATATAATTATTTATTAGTGCGATCATTTTGATGACGGCCAAAGTTTGTTTACATCTGTCAAAATACCGCCAAACTTCAAATAATTAAATAAAATATAGGTATTAAAAATAAGGTTTTTTTTGAAGAATGATAATAAATCAGTTAAAAGTGGCCTCTGAAGTGAGGAAAAGTTCCGAGGTACCCCGTACCCGATTTTTTTTTTCAAATGCCTATTTCCAATTTCCAAGCTATGTCCCACAGACGAACTTGGCCAACCACATATTCTTAAAAGACAAAACATTTACTTATTCAAAAAAATTCTAGCTTATGTTAGTCAGACCATCTCCTGGACTATAGTATTTGCTCAGGTGGTTTAAATTAATCTGAAGCCATCGGCAATCTGCAGGCTACTTGCGATACACCATTCAAATTTCATAAAAATCGGATTAGTACTTTTGAAGATAGAGGTGTAAATAAGTGTGTGATTGTTAGCATGGAAGAAAATCTTATGAGCAAAGAAGGTCGAAACTTATACTGAACCAACAATGGGCTAATTATGGCCTATCATCAAAATTTCATTAACATCGTACGAGTAGTTTTTAATAATCAATTTAAATTGTACTTTTTTAAATATTTTGTGTCAGTTGTGGATCCTTTTAGGGTAATAAAAAATCGTACTCAGATTTTTATATTGAGTGGCAACGTTTCGGCATTACCTGCCATTTTCAAGCCTTCACAATTGCCTATTGTGAGGATCGTTAAAAAGTTAATAAATCGATCACATAGCTTCCCTCAGCTTTGGTAAGCTCGTAAGTAGTTTAAATTTTTGCTAACGGAAAAAAGAAACAAATTAAAACATTGAAAAATAATCTTTTTTAAATTGTTAGACATGCACTAATAAGTTAAGTAATGAGTGAGTAGTTATATTTTCTAAAATCGTGAATTTATATTGTCATAAAATATCAATTATAGGTGGATTTATACAGAACTGGACATCGGGGAGGGAATTCTAATTCACCAAGGGTGTCTTGAATCGTAGCAGTTTGAGAGCCACTGGTCTAAACAATACTGCAAACTATTGCGAGATAAACATGCAGATTTTCAACAACGCTCCTGTATTTCATGTAGGCTATTAGTGGTATCATTGTTTTGCAAATATACTCCTATTGTTATTCCACTTGTGTATCGAAGCATCGGGATATAAGCTCCCGTAATTCCCCAGGCTTTGGAAATAATCCACCGGTCGCCACAATTGTTTCATCGACCCATGTTCTTATTCCTATGTCTGATCACATCGTTCCTAGCTACATCACAATTTTCTCCAGAAAAAAGGGAGAACATTTATCCAACCAAAATCTAGGCTTCCCTTATCAATTTTTTTCTTCTAGAATTGTTTAATGTGTTACGTATAGGTTATTGTGGTAGGAGTTATTAAAATAATCTTCATTTGGAATGGGAATACCTCTTCTTGAATTTCACTTCCTTCAGGATTCTCACTTCTTTGGAAAACTTGAATGTAATAACTGATTTGAGCATCGAGAGTCTATACTTTAAAAAACTATTTCTAATAATCAATTTTGCATGAAATCAAAATGTAATTTACCTCCGAATATAGATTTGGCGGAATCAAAGGAGTATCTGGCTTTGAAGCCTGAATAGACGGCCTCCTTGTCCGTATGTAGGACAACTTTTAGCCCAACTGCGCCACGGTTCGAATCCAGCGGCCCAGGCGCAGTTGTGCTACAATACCGTCCTATCAGCTTCTCAGTATTATCCTTGTACACGTTGTACATCTCCACCCAGTCCTCCTGACAAATAGTCTTGCTGCAAGGCCAAAGAAATAAGCATAAATTTAAGTCCATCATTAATTAGTTCATTGTTTTAATTTAAAAGCAATAATAAGTTTAATTTATTTTATCGCTTACCCGTAAAATCCACCAGTAGAATTGGCGGAATCCGCCCTGACTTTAAAGTGGTCGAAGACGAGCGACACTTGTTCGTCAGGAGTCGGAATAAACATGTAAGTGCAGTTAGTATCACTAGGATAGTTGGACGGATAGCGAGGTGAATTAAACTCGCCGCGCTTTCTCGCCGTACTGTGATAAGTGAACTGACAAGTCCCGTCTGGAGATGCTGTACCAGGGATCCGGTATTCTGAAAATACACAACAGAATGTACATTATGCTTTATTCGTTTGGTTTTTTCCAATATAGTATTATATTTCCCGATTTGATTAAGAATTAAGTTATTTTAATACATATTTGCTGCTCTGGCTATTAAATAAGTAAAACTGCAATTAATAAGCTTCAAATCTAACGATTAGCGATGTTATTTATGTTAGCTCTTTAGAGTAAAAGTCAAATATATTTCACTTTTATTTCGCTAACATTTTGTAAACATGCGTGTAACAAACTGTCTAAGCCAAGTTTGATCGTGTACATGTGGGCCTTTAAACACATCAATATAATTTTTGTTGCTTATTGGTGCTACCTTTGATAAAACAAAAGGAAGTTAATATTCATTGACACGAATCAGAAAATGGTTAAATATTTTCAACAACTCAAATTCATCTAATAACAACTTAGACAGTAAATTTAAGAAAATGTTATTTATAAGAACTTCTAGCTTGCTACTTAATACTAATTTAGTTTATATATATAAATATTTTGATTTTTAAATTACCAGTTTCAAATGTATATTTTGCTTTGAATCCGTTTCCCTGAAGCTCACCACTACTGAAGACCATGACGAGCCTAGGTCCGTCCGAAACGACGACGGACGGAAGCGCGTTATCGCCGCACAGTTCATAGTCGAACTTATCGTAGGAATCCGTCGTTTCTTGGCCCTTGAGGTAGATTTTTAAATATCCATCGGTACAGCTATAAAATGGAAGATAAAAATTACAGTTTTAAAAGGTTATATTACGTGCTTATACACTGGCAAAACTTTTTTAAAAAAATGATTTATCATTTTAATAATGGATAAGTTAGGCAAAAATGTTTTCAGATTTTATTTCTGTATTTCAAAAGTACGTTTCTATTTATTGAATTTATGGCTTTAAACAAAATGTATAGTAAATAGTGTCTCATAATATTTTTACTCGTCAACGATGTTGACTTGGTGCAAATAAACACACTCATCTACGTTTTTGGTTTTGAGTTTAGATTATGTTACATTTAAATTAACAATTTGTTGTTTGATTTTCCAGATTATGTCTTTATAGTTATAACAGTAAACGTTCTTTAGTTATAACGCTAAAGTTGTCTAGAAGACTTTGTTAAAATATTACATTATATTCGATTAAATTTATCCATAACTTAAAGTAAAAGCGCGAAAGCTTAAGAATAAAACTAAAAGTTTTAGTGAAATTAAGCGTCTCTTACTCAGGCTTATCTCCTTTTGGTATGTTAAACATCGAAAAGTTGAGTTTAACCCGCTCCAAGTGTTGAGAATCCTGCATACCGTATATGAAGTATCTGCAGACGATTTTCGGTATAAATGGATACGGATAATTCGGACTGAAGACATGTCCGGATGACTCTTTCTTACTAAGGATCTTTTGATCACATTCAGAGCCCCGGATATGCTCCCCGCCGTCCTTTATAAAATCTAAAAAAAGATAATACATAATGTGTAACCTTTATTATAAAAAATGAATATTATTTATTTATTTAAATAGATTCTCGATTGAGTTTTACTTACAAAAAAATATTATTTATATTTTTTTTTTAAATCACGGTTAAGAATTCCTGAATAAAGGATAAGGATTCTCCATACGCGACATTCAGATAGTAAGAGTAATTATGTATACGCTGAGTAAATTTTAAACTGAATCAAGCTTTACATACCTAATTTAACAAAACTTTCGCTAAATTCGAAGATTCCCTTGAAGCCTCTGTTCTGAGTGTTGGCAGTGCGTGGTATGGTTTCAAAGGAAATGAAAAGATTCGATTCAGAACTATACAGAACCAGATTTCTCTGCTGGCCGCAGTATGTTCCTATTAGCGCTGATTCGTTCGATGCACCGTCGTACATCTTCACAACATCAAACGGACAACTGCAACAATGAAAAATTGGTATTTTAGGTAAAAGGTATTATGTCACTTGTTAGATACTGTCAAGTAACAATGTAGTAGAAATCGATGTTTTAAATACTTACTGTGGTCCGCCGAAGAAGAGGTCGAAGTCTCTGAACTCTAATCTAACTCTCTGGCCGGGTTCACCGAGGAAGAGATAGGTACATGTCATGTCCTTCGGATATGCACCGGGGTATGTCGGTGAAATAATGTCTCCAGTTTTTTTCACCGTTGAATTAACTACGTAGGAACAGGGCGAATTAGGTGCTGGCGTTCCCATCTGATACTCAGCTGAAACAACACGTTTAAAGGACCTGTTAAGACCTTGACGTTTAAGCAAGTCATAATGCTCTAGATTGATTTTATTACTAATCAAAAGTCAAAAAAGAAAGTATACTCACTATCGTTTATAAAGTGATACACGCCGGAGAATAGTTCCGCCTGTGTATCGTTTTTATCTGTGTAGAAGGTGAACGCCAGGGCCCTGTAAAGAGATATCCTTCTTCTCGGTGCTATAGGACCACAGTACCTTCCCCCGAACGGAGAGTTGATGAGTTCCGAGGCCTCGGCCTGTACTACTTCACTATATACGTCGATATATTCGTGTTGGCACCTGTAAAACAAACATTAGATTTAGAAAAAAACAATTTTTCAAGACCTGTCGGAGATTCCAAGCTAGATTATTGTTGCTACTTGGAATTGAGTACAAAGAAGATGCTTGTATTTAGCCTAAAACTAACTCCATTCTTTAGCCTGATTAAAGCTACGGAGATGTAAAGCAGAATCCCGACTAGAGAACTGTATATCATTCTCTTCATGATTAAACAGTATCCGGCACTTATTTGCTTTTGAGAAGACATCCAAGCTAACGTAAATGACGTCTACTCGGCTTTGAGAAAGGTTCAGTCCGCCAAGTGAAAAACGACCACTTCTGGTGTTTGTTTACTCGTAGAAGCTATCTAGCTTCTACGAGTAAATTAGCTAACTGTATTATTTGATATCTATCAAATAATTCTTGAATGAATATTCATATGAAAACAGTTCAACAATGGACCAAGAGAAACAAGCAAGAACGATATTCATCCTAGCCGAAAAATAGTGCCCAACAGACTCATCTATTATCTAGAATAGAGTAACATTTAGCACAACTAAACTTTAAAAGATAATAAATACTTAAGTCATGCTTATGTTTTAATAGCATACATTAAAAATGAGATGTACGTAAATTTAATCCGATTATCCTTTGGGTCAAAACAATTAATAAAGTCACTTTGAAATTTCACCTCTACAAAACTTGTATGAAATTGTCGGTAAAGCTTAGCTAAAGTTGTAGGGTCTTCAAGTGGCAACTCAAGCAACTCTGGTAATAATAGTCTAATAGTTGGAGGAGGGTTACCGAAGCTTGGGTTCCGAGCAATTAATTCTGAAGGTTGGTTTTGCCAACACATATTTTAGGACATTTAGCAACGGTTTTGGCTATGATAAATTTAAGTGGTCAAATTACAAAACCTTTTGTCTTATATAGATTAAATGGAAGATAGTACGAAATTAAGAGTAAATGTTTTATTGTAAATGTATTATTAGATTTATATTTTACTTCAAATCCACTTTTAACTGGAATAAGTAGTTTTTGGAAAGCAGCTTGCAAAAATGAAATTCAATGGAACTATGTAAATTTATCTTGTATCGTGAGATGCCTTCCAATTAACCTTGTCCTTATTTCGTTTTCTTATTTTCGTTTAATCTTTTCTTTATGGTACCATTTTCATTTACTGTCAAGTAAAGATGAGGGTGTATTAAATTGATATAAATCAATGTATATTGATCTAGTAAAAGGAAAAAGTAAGGGTAAATAGTTAAAGTTTATTTCTAACGTTACAAAAAACGTATTGGTTGGAAAAAAATTAGTTTTTTTTTAGTCTTATTATATGCAAGGTTAATTCCAAAAAAAATTACTTCGTTTTCTATTTCCTCTACTTAGCCATAAATCAATCTTGTCAATCTTCAGTTAATCCCTACGTCGGATGGAATCTCCATCCGACCACCTTGTCTGGGTCCCCCCTAAAACGTGACAAGGAACTGTAACGCCGACGGAGCATGGCCCGACTTAGGGAGACCAGATCGGCTTGTCTAATCGCCCCTTAAAATGGATGACGCAGGGTTAGTGTGTTGTTCCATCAGCTGTATAATCCTTAAAATTGACAAAGGCGACCAGTTGTGTTTTTAGTTGTCAGATGTCTGGTCACCAACCAAGTTGTGACCACGCCCAATGCAATAATAAAGTAAAATAGGATCTAAATATTTGAATAAATACCATAATTGCTCATAAAAAAACAATAAAAAAAAACGAAATGTAATATGTTTAAATTCTAATAGAAGGTAAATCCTTAACTTATGGTTAAGTATATTAATGATACTGATAATGCTTTTAACCTTTTACAAATTGCTTCATGATATGAGTTACTAATGAATCAGTTGTGTAACCCTTAAAATTGTAAACCCAAGCCAAAGGCTATTATCAATTTGTGATTTTATTCTTACAAAGTATTTTCATGAAAAGTGTTTCTATTGAATAAGTTAAAATTTTACAAAGTTTCAGTAATCAACCTTTTTAATGTTAATTGATTTAACAATTCAAACCTGCTAACGGTCAGTATCAACTAACGTATTCTTTATGAGTTTTATTGTTAGTAAAATAGTAATAACTTAAGAAACAGTTGTTGTGTTAACAATTTACTTTATTATTTTTTTATGTAACTATTAAAGGTCAAAGGCTAGTTTGACCTTTAAGATAACTTAAATTATTTCCGCTTCAAACCATCGAAAAGGAGAGTTATTAAGGGAACGGTTTTTGATACTTAAAAATTAACCACATAGACAGATCGACCTTAATAGAGTTGTTCACTCGGTAACTCTAGACTTTCCCTTTTTCCTGTATCTTCTACACTAGATAGGATTTAACAGCCGATGTAGCACTGATTCAAAAGTCATCCCATTTTCGAAATTTCATTCTTTTCCATGTTTGTTTTCCCATTTTGGTTGCCTTATTCGGCCATCCTAAGGATAGCCATGCAATGTTACAAAAGTAGGCCCATTAAGAGTTTCTTATGGATATCCTGATCAAGTCACATTCTTGGGCTTCCTGGATGAAACTAAGATCTTTTCATGATTGTAAAGCATATCCACCTGGTTTTTATAATGTTGCTGATATGTAGATGCCTACATTCAATAACGGTGAAAGGAGAGTAAGGAACAACAGAGAACTAGAAGCTCTTTTTGGCGATCCTCACATAGTGGCTGTTAGTTATAAAGAGTGGCAGATTGTGATGGCTAGGACACCTACAAAGAATGTGCCAAGACAGAGCGACATAGAAAGTGGATGAAGGCTACGTGGCAGGCCAAGGCTGAGATGACTTGAAAATGTGGAGGATGTTTTGCGATACCTGCGTATTAGGCGCTGGAGAACACAGGTTGAGGATCGGGCAGGTTGGGCTGCCAGGACGGAGGCCTGGGCCTCCGTGACATGGGCTGTAAGTGCCATGGAGTAAGTAAATAAGTAAGTATGTAGATGCAGTTGTTGGCTATGTTATTAGATGTACTTTCTAAGTAAAATTATTACGTTGTATATACAAATGATGGTGTCCAAGTGGAAGCTTTTAACAACTCTGGCATATTCAAAAGTTTTTAAAAAGTTATGCTTTGAGGTTCAAATTGTTTAGTAGCTGCTGAATGTCGTCCATGAAAAACCCGGTTCAAATCCAGCAGATGTCACAATAATCGGTTTCTAGCATCCTAATAAAATCTAGCATGTAAAATCAAGAGGTTTTTAATGTAAATACCATAACTGATTACTTAGTTGTGATGCTAGGTGTACCCTGATATAATAGTTATATATTGGAAGTAGATCCTCAACGGGTATGAAGAAAATAAAACACTACTACATGTTTTAATGTGGCGATGTTTCGGCTTTTCCATCCATTTTCGAGCCTATACTATCTACTTTAGCCCTCAAGCTAAAATTTTACACAACGTAAGAGCATGATCTAGTCATTTGGGGAACTGATAGCTCACCACGTCAATCTCCATATATAGAAACGGAGTTGTGTGTGTAACAGCATCACTGACTAACAAAACCAACAATAATAAAAACAACATTTAACTACTTAACATATCACAGTATGCAAGACTAAAACTATAGCAAATAAGGTGAAATAGTAACTATTTCACCTTATTTGCTATTTTTAGTCTTGCATATGTGATATTGTTTTATTTTCTTCATACCCGTTGAGGATCCACTTTCTATAATATAACTGATTACTTTGTAGAAACAGATGTGCCAAAAGACAAAGTGACTGGTCCTATCGATATCTTATAGTCTAAAGTCGTGCTAGTTGGGAAAATAGACGGATCGAACACGAAACACCATATTTTTGAGTTAAGATTTATTTCGTCTCATTAGAAATCAAACTTGACACATTGTTTAATAATTAGTTTGTCTTTTCTAAAGGACACCAGCAAATTCCGGCAACTCAATGAATCCCAGATCATCCATTAATTTCTATCATTCATTTTTACAGGCTAACTTTTGCTGACCTCTCTCATAATATCCGACTATCCTCCAAAAATTTTAGTCTAAATTATTATGAACTAGACACACACAAGCTGGAAGACACATTGTATACAATGTTGTGCTAATTGCTATTAGATAAAGCTAAATTCCAATGCAGTTAATACTTACTCCGGTGGACTGGCCCTGAGATCGAATTTAGTAAAGTAGAGGTCGACCCGTTGATGGGGGGCAGCGACGAAGGTGTAGACGCACTGGGTCGACTGGTCGCTCAGGTCTGTTAGGGTGGGAGCCTCGAACGTACCGTTCTGCCAGCCCCCTCCCCTACTCACGAACGTCCTGTCGCAAACTGTAACACACAAGAAAAAGGATTTCATTAGATTACAATATTAAGGCTTTAAGTAAGAACACACAAAGTATATAGACTACTTTGGAAACAAAAAAGTAAAAATTATAGGCTCACCACATTGTCAGTTATGACAGAGTTGTGATGATAAAAAATCTTATCATTAAAAGAGCCATTTTTTAAAACAATTCAGTTTTATTTCATTGATATCAGCAGGTACAAGTTGAACAAAAGAAAGCGACTGGAAGTCCACTATAATTAGTGTCCGTATCGGAAGTTACATATATACATACAAATATTAACCTAATCTTTCGATTGTATCAAGTACATAATTTAATTTTTTATTGATGCCACGTGATATGTTTAATCAGCTTATCGGTCTAACCAATTTACAAAAAAATGATGTCCTTAATATCACTTGCTAGTTCCTATTCGTTGTAACGATTACAAAGTAATGTAAAAGCAGAAGCAAATACTTCACAGCCTGTTATCCTGTCTATTCCCAAACATTAGTTAGGTTAAACTGTTATACGTTACAAAAACAGATTACACGGTTTAGCATACAGACTAATTATAACCTAATCGAATCTAATCAAACCTCAATAATCTAATCTAATCGAAACCTCAAAAATCTAATCTAATCAAAAACCTCTATATTTATGACGAAAAACCTCACACTAAATGTCAATTATATTTCGGAAACATTTTTTAAATACGAAAACTTCCAATATTATTAAATATTATTCGTATTTAGGAAGATGCGTAACTAAACGTAACAGCTCTCAAAAACTAATACTGTTAAAATTAAAAATTCAACGTAGTTTATATTAGGTATTTGACACTGGAACTGCTTTATATTGTTACTCCCCTTATAATAAAATCAGAGGGGAGGTAGCAATCTAAAGAAGGCGTACGGAATGTTCTTTTTTAGATACTCCCCTTATAAAAAGATAAGTGTGATATTCCTTTGTTCCGAAGTACATTGGACAAAACATCCCTTTGTCTTAATGTTATTTAAGTATTAAATGATATTTAATGTTAGTTAACAAAGTATTAAACAGTGGCGTAGGAATTCATTTTTGACGGGGGTGGCTCGGCACCTCCATTAAGGGGGGGGGGGGGGGGGGGGGGGGTACATACTCTTTATTAGTGCTCGATTTCTAGAAATTAAGGTGCCAGGCTACATCTACCCTTTGTCTACCCCCCCTGTAGGAGGGGGGTCCGGGAAAATTTTGGAAAATAAACGTTCAAAAACAGCATTTTAAGCAGTTTTAGACATAAACCCATGTACTGATTTTTATTTTTTTGGTAATTTTATAGCCCCTTCAAATCTGACGGGGGGGGGGGGGGGGGGCTCAAGCTCGATAGCCCCCTGTTCCTAACGCCACTGAGTATTAAAGTATTATCATTTATTCAAATCTGGGGAAATAATCAAGTACTACAATGTCCTTAATCAATGAAAGACTCATAAATCGTATAACTGTATTCAGTGTACATTATCAATTTACAATGGTTAACGCATAAATGTCGCGAGATTAAAAAATATGTGATACCATTATTTCACTTGCATGCTTTTAAAAGATATTTAATTGAAGTCTCTATTTATTATAATCTTCATGAAACTAAAAATACTGTTTAATTACAAGTGATGTACAGAACCCTAAAATGTAACAATAATATAAAGCTATTACGTCCTTAATTTATTATAGTCCTTCATAATGGCGTTCGTTGTGGTTTAATATAGGATTTTAATGTGAAAATCTCTGAAGAATTACAACACATTATACATCATCAAGTAAACTCTATTCTGTTCTAAACATGGTTGAAGTCGTTCTACGCATTTTAATATCGTAAGTTATCAAAATGTTTATTATTTTAGGGTGTTCTAAAACAACATTTATTTTCTCCTTTAAAAATTCCCTGTTACTCATGGCCATGAAGAGTTTTGTTAATTTGTTTTTAATTTTACATTTATAGTTATGATAGGGTATTAAAACAATGAATGGTTTTATGGTTTTTTCCCCATGAGGATTTTTAGATTACTCAGGAAAGATGTCAATTATTTTTTCGGGTTGACATAAAGTTTTATAAATATTCATTTGTAAAAAACAAACGAAAAAATTTAATTAAAACTTCTGTGTTTAGTATCCGGGCACTAAAAAAAGTCCGTTCATACCAGATATTTTTATTTGATATTTTATAAATTCATTACCAAAGGCTTCACCTCAGAAAATGGTAAATTAATTCTTGTAAAGTAGCATTTTCCCACATATTTTTATCAACTTGTGAAGGTTTGAAACAAAATTGTCATTCAAAAATAAAAAGATTTCAGCAGCATTTGGTCTCAATGATCAGAATGATCATTGAGGATGAAAGCAACTTTGATAGTTAAACCTTTTCTATTTTTTCTATTTACTTATACCCTTCATTTGAAAAGGATCTAAGCAGTCTATAACATGTCGGATAGTAACATAAAATTATATTTTCTACCTGATGTTGTTTTTAAAATATTGATCTTCAATTCAATTTAATTTAAAATTTAATAGAATAAGTGATCTTTTGAAATAAGAATTGAAGAAAATAAGTTTGAAAAATCTTATAACAAATAATTAAGTAAAATATTGATAGTTCGCTTCCAGTTTCCCTTTATAAAGATCTGGATACAAATCCCTTAAATAATTGGTAATAGGTTTAAAATTTAATCCATACTTTCTTACTCAAAGTTTAGTTGAAATTTGCAATAGTTCGTGAATTATCTTACAGTATTATCCAAATATACTGTTTTAAGCTTTCAAAACCACACATTTCATTAAGTAATATCTATATAGAAGTGAAATCCATATTTATGATTATCCTGGTCACAAGAATTATCCAAAATTGTAAATTTTACAGTAGATAGAACCATTTATTACCAAATCATACATTTACATATTCATTTATGTAAATAACATCCACATAAAACAAGCCATGGAGAAATAAAATATGTAGTGAAGAGTATAAAACACAACAGTGCACAGATTCAACACAATATGGGCAGGTGTTGTAATTCTCGCACGTTTTATAAATAGGAGTATTGTATCTATATCAAATATCGAAAATTTCTATTTTCTATCGTAAATACGTCGTTGCAAACCAAGTCTGCAAGTGATTAATTGTTTAACTGTAGTCTCTCGTAGAACAAAAGGCATCCAGAAACACTGCCAACTAACCCTGTTGCCGTCCATACTTTTGACTATCTTCCAGGTTTCCCTTCTTCCAATGAATGGCTCAGTATGGACAGTTCTGCCATATTTAACTACCTGTCATATTCAAGACTTGGTCAACCTCTCTTTTTAATCCTTTGAGGGTTTCAGTCCAAGCCCTCTCTTGCAATGGCAGCATTTCTCTTCCTCAACCCATGTCTCTTGCATTTCCACCATTTTTTTTACTTGAGGATTTTCGTGTTATCGATTTAAAATTACTCATAGACAAAATACATTCGAAATCTTTCTTTTATTCTATTTTCACGAATACTCTATTAAATGCAATTACTGCAAAAAATATTATAAACGTTTTCATACTCAAGTGTGAATAATTTGATTAATCTTAATTTACTTCGAGACTTAATCGAACTACAACGTCAAAATTAGAAGACATTTATAAGTAATATTTGATTGACTCTAATATTATTCTTAGGCACTGATGATGGCTTTTTGAAAGCTGAAAGCTGCTTTGGTATTACAGTTTATCCAATTTACGTGGAGAGACAGTTTGTGTTATTCCTTTAAGATGACCTCCATAGACACTCCCATAGCTAGCATGGCTCCAATATGGTCTGGTCATTGACCATACTATCTATATAGTCAATGAACTTAATATCAGAAGAATCATAATAGAATCGTGATTTAATGTTTTCATATTGATTCTGTAATTTACAGATTGTTAATTAAGTAGCATGCTATGTTCATATTATACCATTGATCGACAATATCTATATTACTCAATCATTAATCTATTACAGCTCAATTATTGTAGCCTAAATAGAAGGATTTTTTGCTTAATTCAATCATTAAAAAAAAAAAATCTAATTGCAAATTCTCATATTATTATTAATCTTAAATTATTTTAAAAGCAGGAAGTAATAACGATATTTTACAACGCTGGAATAGAAATGTAATAATCACCAATAGACGATTGAACATTTTTTCCTGGAAAAAACTAAACAAAGATCAATTTATGTTAAAATGTTATCATAAAAATACTCAATGTCGATTGCCTAATACCAATTTAATGGCCTATAGCCAGATCTAATCAATACTTGTGGATTTTGGACAAGATTATTACACCTGATTATTGAAATAGGTATCCATTAACTTCATCAGCCATTTCTTTAAACGTAAATACAGAGTGAGGTGGTTTTAACGTGACAGCAAATGATGTGTACAACAACGACTTATAAATAAATTGCAGCGTCTTAATATAATTCAGATTGTGATGATGATATATATATATATATATATATATATATATATATATATATATATATATATATATATATATATATGTGTGTGTGTGTGTGTGTGTGTGTGTGTGTGTGTGTGTGTGTGTGTGTGTCACTATCCCCAGACTTCTCTTCTATTATTGATCTTTACCTGCTTCTGTTTCAAAACTGTTTAACAATTTTAAACATTTAATATTCTACCTGCGTTGCAGAGCAGGTGATGTAAGTAGGGTCAGAAAGTAGCAGTTGGTAATAACTTTTTATAAGGGGACGGCTTCCTAAGGGCATAATGTCATAACAGTCAGCGGGTTGCGGACTCCAACAGGACGATAAAAAAGAGAAAATTACAGTATTTTTATTAGGTTCTTCCTGTTGTCAGATTTATAGAGTCGTAAAGTTTTTAAAGGCTGAACTTGCAAAGTCTATAAGCAAGCCTTCGTTGAATTTGTAACAAAGCAAGCTACATTTGATCCAGATGAAATTCTATTAAGGTTATAGATACTTAAACTTTTTAAAACTTTAGTGTTTTTAAACATTCTTCTTTAAATCATATCTCATAATATGGAAGTGTTTATCTATTTTTAGAGACTCTAAGTAAAGAAATTCCACGTGTAAGCTTTAGAGTAAATCATTCTTGTTTAAAATTTTGAATTTCTTCAAGTCTATTTCAAGGATTTCTTTTTTCTTCCGAGCTTACCGTAGTTGAAGCTATGTAATCTTTCTGTAGAACGAATGTCTCCGATTTCAAAAATTCCAAGACAGAAATCCGTTTCAGACATCAGGGAACATTTTTGGTCCCGTGTCTATTTGTTGGTTTGTCGGTCTGTCTGTGTTTGCGAACCAACATATCTTAAAAACTACACGTCCCATTTTAATTGAATTTTGATGGTAGGTCATAATTAGCCGATTGTTGGTCCCATGTAAGTTTCAACATTCTGCGCTTATTTGTTTCTCTTCCACTTAGTTGAGAGGCTTTTTTCCGTTTTTCATTATTCTATTGACATCAACTCCACTAGTGCTCTTAATCTTCTATCGAAAACTTTTTTTAGAAGTTTAGTAAATTTTTCTTTACATATAAATAAAAAAAAGCCCATACTCTTTTACTATTATATTATATTTTAACTTAAAAAATATTCTTAATCCTTTATAAATATGCACTCGCTTATATCTTTCTAATTTCCTTTCATGGTTGACGTGAAAAACAAACAATTAAGATTTGAATCTTAAGAACTTCTAAACTCTAAACGGTTTAATTTTCTAATTAGAAAAGTGATTTTCACATGGTACATTTTCTTTTATAACTTCCACTGCTGCTATAAGAAGAAGGTTATTATAGGGTGTGAGACTTGACGAGGATTAATACGGAGCTCGTATAAAGCGAGAGGCTGCTATGACATATTTACCCAAAACATAATTAATTATACCAAACCAAAAGGGCTGGTTGAGTTAGTTAGCGCTTCTGCGCAGCACACTGTAGAAATTCATTAATCTCTTGTCTCTATTGTTGCAAGCGACACCGTAAATTAGGTGTCTTCAATTCAGGCTTATACCTATCGTATATTCCTAATTGTTTTTAAGATTTATAAAGAAACCAAATATTTCTACTACATTGAAACTGTGAGAAAATAAAAAAGAATTCATGATTTATACTAACCATAACAAATAAAATAAATAAATAACACTTATGAAATATTATAATAATAAGAAAGAATTTAGTTAGACATCATATGCCCAATTATACTGTGACATAATATGTCCAACTACTGTGACATAATACGTCCAACTACTGTGATATAATCTGTCCAAATACTGTGGCATAATATGTCCAACTACTGTGGCATAGTATATCCAATATATTGTTACTTTTGTGTCTCAGTTTTTACAATTCAGGAAACTCTAACCACAAAAAGTTATTTACGCAACAAAGGAGAGAAGTATGTTTTTCTGCTCGAGGTTAAGTTTTCTCCTATGGCACCGCCGAAGAAGAAAACTTCATTAGCTCCCGAGGCTGTGTGGCCAAGGGAGATAAATGAGTTAGTTCCCGACTCCCGACGCTTACCTTTAGATTACTGCATTATTAGCTAACGAGGCATAGCCGAGGGAGATAATCCCGAGAGCAGAAGTACTTCAATCTATTGCGTAATAAATGTTATCTACGACTAGTATCATGGCTAATATCTATTGTTTATAATTTTTCTAAAACAAGAAATACTTTAAAGACTTAGTAACATAAAGTAACCTTCCCGAAAAATGAGCTAAACAGCTGATTAGCTTAGCTACCAACATAATACTTAAAAAATTACCTAAACAAGCGTGGTAGGGGGAGACCCTATACCGAGAGCGGGCAGAGACTTGATTGCACACCTCCTATATCCTCCTAACACACGTTACACGTTTAACGCTTTTTGGTGTCGGTTTTTAGCAACGCTTTTCGAGTTTATGTGCCATAGCCAAGACATGAAAATGTCAAAATACCCATTAAGTTGGTATCACGGGTTTTTCCACTTTTAAGGGAGGGAAGTATCATTTCCCGCCCTTTTATTAACAATGTAAAGTCCACTTACAATGCAATAAAAAATATTATTTTTTACTTAAATAAAAGAAAATGTGGTTGAAAACACAAATAACTACTTATAATATTAAGTATTATATTTGAAATATGAATCCTCTGGTTTTAGATGGGCTAACATAGAGTAATGGTTTTTAAAAGTAAATAACCTAGTTGGTCTCAGCCCAATACTTATTACATTTAATTTTGGTTATAGTTGTCATGCTATTATACTTATTATTGCTAATGTGGTTTATCTTATTTTTCTTTTTAGATAAAAAAGGTTTTGGAAAGAATAATGAGTAATGCTATACAATTCTAAAAAGGATATTTTCTGTATGATAATAAGCACACGTTTTGTCATTATTTTTAAGCTTTACTTTTTAAGCTGCTTGAGAGAAAATTTGGAAAAAGAAGAGAATATGTAAAAGTTGATAAACTGAGAAGTTACTACTACTGATCGAAACACGAACTAGATGTGCGATGTTAGCAGTTATAAAATAATTCTTACACTATTTTGCCTTTGTCATTGTTATCTGGTATTATAAGCTTACAATTTTAAAATAAATAACCAGCCTGGGTTTCCACTAAATTTGATTCTTGGTTAGTTTCTGAAGCATTAGATATTTTTAGATTATTCTAATTAGTATTTACTTTGTATAACCAAGTCTCTTAAATTAAGAAAAGGTAAATTTCCTTAAGGTAGAAATTACAGTAATAAGGCAAATTATGTTCAGGCCCTTTAAAAGAAGATCGTTATCGTTATTTTTATGAACTATTAATATAATTATATTTACCGTGAAAGCATTTGATAGTGATATTGAATGAAGTAGGATCATTAAAATATAGGGTTATTATTTCTTATCATCTCTTTATATTTATTCATTTTTTTCCCTGATTAAAAAATATCTTATTATAAGGGTTGGAATATAGAATTTTTTCTTTTTGTGTGCAAATATATTTTTTTTTTTGTTATTTGTCAGTGGATGATATTACCATAATATTTTGTCATTTTAAACAAATTTCCCGCAGCAAAGAAACCAAGAATATAATTAAACCTTTTTAGCTATTATAATCATTTCAGACTCCCTCAGTTTAAAGATTGGGAACAAATTTCCTTAGGCGACATTTTGAGAAAGTGAGATAACAGCGTTTTTTAAGGAGATGAAAACTGTTTTAAACTTTTAAAGAAACAGTTTTCCTTTTAACCAGTTATGCAAGTTTTTGAAGAAAAGTTTTCCTTAAGAAAATTGGGTAGACGAGGAAGGATAGGGGAAAAGGCATTTCGAACATTTTCACTCCCTAGATAGCGACAAGAGATAAGAGAAAATTGAAGTGAAAATCTTACTGGAAGAAACCATGGAAGCATTTCTAGCATGAGAGGTAAAAGGAAAAGCTCTCTCCGTTCCCAAGTGTTATCTCCATGACAGCTTCAATGACAGCAGAGAGAATGTCACCTCCAACAATTCTACATTTATATTCTATACTCCATACTCGTTGAAACGACATGTATATTATGTATATGTTTTTTTCTCTTTTCAACCAATTTATTTCCTATATGTTTCTCTCTCTCTTTCTATTCACTACCACTAAAACTTCATTTTTACTCAAACATACGGAATATTTGAGCGTATTTTATACGCGTATACATACATGTATATAATACGAATAACACGTATATAAAACAAAAAGTGAAAACTGTTGACGTACAAAAGATAAGCTAAAATAATGCAAATAACATATACATATATAACTTTGTTTGGTTCTATTCATGAAAAAATAAAATCACAAAAACCAATGTTCATGAACTGTGTGCGACAATTGTTTTTTTTGTTCATATAAAAGAGTCACACAATGTTATATTTCTAAAACAAAATATAGATAGATCTTTTTGTATAGTTTTTTCCCAAAAATAAAATCTCCATTTATTTTATATTTTGGTAGTTTTTCATTAAATTTCTTTCATATATTTCAATGTATACAGAATTGTATAAAATAAATATAATGTATGTAACTTTTGTATATATATATATATATATATATATATATATATATATATATATATATCTGTGTGTGTGTGTAAAGTGAAGGAAATATAGAACCAAAATACTCAATACAAATTAATACCAGAATAAATTCTTTATCGACTTCAATGAAGTATGTGAAGCTTATTACAAACGACTCCTTTCAGATTTCAGATATCTTATAAAGAGACATAAAATCATTGACAAAAGCTTTCTTTCTAACGCCATTACTTAAACAATTATGTCTTCATAGCTATTTTCCCCAACGTACATACAAGCTATCAAAACACAATGCAGTTTCGAGCATAAAGCTTTATTTATAACAACTCTAATAATTAATTGTATTAAGTTCCAAATATAAGCTTTCTTTCAAATGTCTGCAATATCAAAAAGAATTAAGTTCTCACAAAAGCTTTCATTCTAATGTGAAATAATATCAAAAAGAATTAAGTTTTAACAAAAGCTTTCTTTCTAATGTGAAATAATATCAAAAAGAATTAAGTTTTAACAAAAGCTTTCTTTCTAATGTGAAATAATATCAAAAAGAATTAAGTTTTAACAAAAGCTTTCTTTCTAATGTGAAATAATATCAAAAAGAATTAAGTTTTAACAAAAGCTTTCTTTCTAATGCTACAATATCAAAATGAAAAGTACCTATCAAAAGCTTTCTTTCTTATGTCTACAATATCAAAATTAATTAAATTCCTATTAAAAGCTTTCTTTCTAATGTCTACAATATCAAAATGAATTAAATTCCTATCAAAAGCTTTCTTACTAGCGTCCATATCATCAAAATAAAAGAAGTGCAATGCAAACGCATAACATTCTTTTAGCATCCATTTAATGACTATGCTGAAGTTCCCTTTTTAATCAAAACGCGTAATAGAATAGTTAGAACGCGTAAAATCAAGTTCAGCGTAAAATAATTCTTCCTTAAGACAACTAGGTGATTCCTTCGTTTTAAGATTATTACTAAAAATCACACAAACCCTTTGTGGTTAAAAACTTACAAAGAATAATTGTAGCTCATCTCTCTTACTATAACCTACCCTTATCTAATGGAGTATTAATAAGATTACTTCATCCTCATACCGTTGCCAAGGATTTAATGGAGAGCCCATTATTTCACCTACATTACAGAGAAATACGCTCCTTTTAGAAAAAGTTTTCATATATATCATCCTTTTCACACGAAAATCGTATCACATCCATGATATTATACCATAGTTATGTATTATATTATACATCTGTAATTATTTTAAAAAATACTGCATCTTTAAGGACAGTATATAAAATAGGAATTATCAAAGCAGTTTTACAAAAATTTTGAAAACTATATACTCCCAGATTAGTTATAGTTAAGTCAGGTTATCACATATCTGCTCATACCTACTTTGCATGTCTCCATTTCAATGCTATTTTTTTTAGAAACAAAACAGTTTCAGTAAAAAAACCAAAAATTTGCTGTTGTGATCTTGAACTCAAAAAGTTTTGAAGTCACCTTTTCCATGGGGCTTTTAAATCTCTATGCTTTTAAATACCAAAACGGGTTTGAAAACTCATGGAAACGTAAAATTTCAAGTTAAAACAAGTGTTGTTTGTATTTAATTTAAATTAATGAGTAAATATCAAAACCTTGACATTCTAATAACAATAACTAATTAAAAAGCTATTTACTATGTTATCGGTAACTATGTATTACCGAAACCGTGTTAATAGTTCTTTGATGATGTCTAGATAGTGGATCCAATTTCAAATCAAATGTTAGAAGGTACATTTTAACAAATTTCTTATAATTTACTTTGTGATGAATTTTCTGTTTTAAAAGCTGATATAGAATATTTAAGTAAATAAACTCACTCTACGTTGCATTTCCTTTTTCCTTAATTGAAATTCCACTAATGAATATAAATATCACAGCTGTGAGAATAATTTGCAATTTGTTTAACATTCTCTACAAGGTTTAAGGTGGACATTTTTTCTTGTTTGAATCCTATTTTTTTTTATAAAAATTTTAAACACTACTCACCTTTTTTTATTTTTAACTAAATATTTACTTTGTGTTTGAGTTTTTCAAGTAATTAAAATATTATGAATAGCTAGGTAGTGAAGTATAATTAAGTCCTTGTCATGCCTGACTTCACTCATGGCACGTTTGCTTAATTGTTTTCCATGAGTGAGCAAAAGTAACCATGAATAAAAGGTTGAGCATTTTAAAATCTGGGTAAAAATTGATTTTAGTGTTTATTGCGTCCGCGTAAAATTGAGCTATGCTTTTAAAAAGTTAGTTTAGATCATTAATTAGTTATATTATAAGTTGGTTCAAATATAGTTTTTTTTAGTTCCTCCGATCACGCATTATTTTTTAAATGATTTATTTATTAATTATCCAATTGTGTATACATTTTTTACTTTTCTTAGTCCTTACTCCTTTTATTAGTCCTTACTTCTAGCTTGCCCCCCGGAAAATCAACACTTTCCGCCATCTTGAACCCAGTTTGCTAAATTTGGAAATATTTACCTATGGTAGGAAAAGTATTGTTTTCATCCAAAATATTTTTTTCGAGATTTCAACTAAATTATCCGTATTGAGTGTTTCTAAGACCTCCTGAGTGATTTTTAGTATGAAGTCTGTGTGTGTGTATGTATGTATGTGTGTTATCATAGTTGCGCTCAGGGTATTTAACCTAGAGAGTTGAAACTTGGCAGAAAAATTAGTCCTTACTTCTAGCTTGCCCCCCGGAAAATCAACACTTTCCGCCATCTTGAACCCAGTTTGCTAAATTTGGAAATATTTAAAAATCGAAAAGTGGTCCGATTAAGTTGAAATTTGGCACGAATGTACCTCTCAGTATAACAAACAAATCCAAAAAAAATAATTTTGATATCGGCCGCCATTTTGTCGTTATCGATTTTTGAATTTTGAAACTTTGACGGTTTCTTTTGAAATACGTTTTTGACATAATAGTATATCGTTGAAACCGGTAAAAAATAAGGAACAAATATAAAAAAAAAAAACTGATGAAATTCCATTAATTAGTTTAAAAGTTATAAGCGAACATAATAATTAATAAGTACGATACTTTTGTTAAACATCAAAGCTTGTTTACATCTGTAAAAATACTGCCAAAATTTAAATAATTAAATAAATGAAATAAAATATATAAAAATAAGGTATAATTATTTTTTGAAAAATGATAATACAAAAATCAGTTAGATCAAAACGGCCACTCATTCAAATACTTATCACACCCAATGCTGCTTCCTCCTGTTGCGAAGTAGCAGGAGAGGCCTTTTTAGTGGCCTCCGAAGTGAAGAAAAGTTCCGAGGTATCCCTACCCGATTTTTTTCTTGCTAATCTTATGCTTAAAAAATCTACTTCCAATAAATTAGCTTTGATACAAATCTAACCATGTTGAAACATTGTCAATTTAAAGATCACTTGACACCTAAACGTACTACTAAACTTTCTTCTCCACGAGTAAATAATTACTTGGTCTAGTATTTTCTATTTATTAGTAGTTTGGATTTGTCGTTGTTATTTAATTATTATTGCAAAATTTTTCTTAAAAATAACTGTTCCCTGGCAGTGAACCCGATCTTCCACTTTTGTATTTGAAGCTCAAGAACTAGATTTTTCCCGCAAAATGACTTACATGGTTAAATTCGTATTTAAGTGGACTACACCGTAGGACTGTTTAAACTAAATAATTGTCAAAACCTTTTTCAAGAAGTAATTTCTTTTTCAAAACTTTTTGAGGGTTACGCCCCCAAATTTAGAGCTAATAATTCATTTCTCGATTTTTTTTTTTAACATTTATGCTGAATTTTATCGTAATCGGCCAAGTAGTTTAGGCTCCACACGTCTGCACCGACACCAAAGACACACGTCAGATATTTTTTTTTGGATTGACGGGACCTCAAAACGTGAAAATTTATTAAAATCTCAAAATAAATTTTCTTTTGCCATGACAATAGTAAAACAGATTGAAAATAGATAAACAGAATTTATCTATTAGTTCAATATTAATGATAAAATGTATATAACCTATTACCCTAATATAAGATTAAGCCAAAAAGAGCTGACAGCTATATAATACAGTTTTTCATTTCATTATGTGAAAAGCAGAAAGGTAAGCAACATTGAGCATCTAGGGTTTGGAGATCGATCTATAAATTTGATTTGAACAAACAATTTACCCCCAAGAAAAAGAAAAGAAATTGGAAGAAGAAAAAGAAAGTGAAAAAAAAGGAAAAAATCTATATGAGACCAGTTTGATGGATGAGATGGTTCCAAACAAGTGAAATTGGACTTGAGACAATTCCCCACCAAGTTTTTCTCTAACAAAAATAATAACTCCAAATATAACGATATATATATATATATATATATATATATATATATATATATATATATATATATATATATAATATAGATTTCGATATCTCGAATAGAAAACTTTAACTGAAACAATATATCTCGTTACCAAGTTTAACACTCATGCAAATATTGTTTATTATTAAGTGATTCTTTAGTTAATTGATAAATTGGAAAATAACGCTGAATATAGTTACATATCCTAACTTAATCATAGAATGTATGGATAGGTGTTAATTATTATGTTTTCAAACAATTTATTAACCATTTTTTAAGATTAAATCAATTGATTATACATATGGTTGGTATAATTAGCATATTCTTTTAATATATTTATTAGATATATAATAGATTTTAAAAGGTACCATAGACTGTTTAATAAGTTATTATGAGATTTAAATACATTTAATACAGTATCAATTTCTACATTACAAAAGAAAGTTTTGTTCGATTTATACGACCGTTTTTTTAGAGAGCTTTTATGATCTAGTTGTATTGAATTTTGATAGTGAATAGCTATAAAAGCTATGACGCAACATTTTATTTGTCGACCATTGGTGCGAGTTTTAAACAAGATTTTTAAATTCTCGACTGTGTTTTTCTAAAATGTGTGATAGCAACTCATCATGAAAGAGGTGTACATAAAAAACCAAACAACGTCTTCACACAAAAATTGTAATTTGAAACTTCCTGATAGCTTTTTTATTTTTTCTCACTTGTACTCGTGAAGTCAATCCAGTAACCTCAAGGTATTTTGCATTCCATTCATTCATTCTTTCATTTTATATATAAAAAAAAATTATTTTTGATTTTAATTATTGTGTTTCTCTTTGTTTTACAAACTTATGTTACCTTCAATTATACTCTAATGTTACCTTGTATACACTTAAGTTCAAGTTTGTCATTGTGCTTGTAGATTATCTGAAGAAGGCTGCTTTAGAGCAGCCGAAACCGGTCAATTATCAAATTACAATTTTTGTGTAAAGACCTTGTTTGGTTATTGAACTACACCTCTTTCTTGAGAAGCTCTTTAAAATTGGCAAAAATCAGAACATACAAAGTGGTGAACATGGGTTATTTTGTCAGGTTTAAAAAGCTGATTGCTAATAAAGTTTCCTTATCTGGATTTTGGCCCTGAATCGCCTGTTAAATGGCTAAATAGGAGACAAATTTATTTCAAATTTCTAAATATGGCTCTCCAAGGCCGAGAGCAAAGAAAGAAATTATGCTTCGGAGTAAGTTCTTCAAACCCGACAAAATAAGCTATGTTTCGTTGAACTCTTCGAAAATGCTTTTAGACAGTCAATGAAGAGGTAGATACTAATATAGGAAAGCTTGAACTATGCTGTTTACTCATCAATAAAATGTTTAAGGAGAGATAAGTGATAATTTAAAAAAAATTAATCGATTATTTCTCGTAATCCGATATTAAGCAAGAAAAGTTTTTGTCAATAAAAGCTCTATATTAGTTTAGCATTTGATTCTGAACATTATTAAAAAAGCAATATTAGGTAAGTTAATTGAAATTTCAAGCAGTTATAATTCTGCAGTTTCCGCGGCCCTAGGGTTATTAAAAAAAGACGCCATTTAAAAAAAAGACGACTCAGTCAATATTGATCCAAAATTTTCATTTATTCAAAACCTGCAGGAACTGCGATTTAATAATGAACGATTATACATCGAGCATATGTCCATCTCCGCGAGCATAACAGTCAGTAACCGGGTCATTGAAATTCATAGACGTCCTCACCGATTTCGCCGAATACCCATTGAATTTCTCTCTAAAGATCTTCAGTGTCTTTAAACTTTATCACCAACCTACTTATTGTTGATGCTACAGGGACATGGCGACGTCCAAAGATAGAGCAGAGTTTCCAGGTTGTCTCTACAAAGCTTTACCCGTTTTTGTGGATAGTTTTTAGAATGGTTACTCGTTGCTCAATACTAAGCATTTCCAAATCACTAAATTCGCTAAACGACAAATTATCATCTAATCGAATTAAATCAACACGCCAATATTTAAGGTTAGCTAAATCAAATAAAATGAAATGATAAATCGGTTACGCTACTTTTTTTTTTTTTTTTTTTTTTTATCTATTTATTTCCACCAAAACATAAAATGATACAAAAATAAATAAATTAATAAAATATAAAAGTATTAATAACAAAATAAACAATTTGTGATAAGTTCAGTAAAATTAGTTGTCATACTGGTGATAAATCATTAGTTAAAATATTAAGTAATTGGTGAGGACCCTCAGTAAGTGTCAAAGCACTTAGAGCGAGGGCCCTGTCTCGAGTTTTATATTATTAGCAAATTAACTGTGTTTAATCATAAGAAACATGTTATCATAAAAAATAAAATAAAAATAAAAAATAAATAAATAAATAAAATAATAAAAAACAAATAAAAAAAAAATAAAACAAATTAAAAGAATGTCACTATACTATTTATTAATTAAGGTATAGAAATATTTTTTAACCTCTTTTTTAAAATGTTTGAAATTATCAATATTTTTAAGTGATTTTGGTAGGAGATTGTAGAAAACAGGCCCTAAATAAGACGGATGTCTTTGTTTTCTCTCTGTTCGACAACAAGGTGTGGGTACATATCCAGAAGTTTGTGATCTTGTTTTATAATTATGTTGTACAGTCAGTCTTGTCTGGTTTTGGAAGAAATTAAGTAAAACTGCATTTTTATATAATAAATCTAGAGGTAAAACATTGAATTCATCAAAGGTCAAAACTGATGGATATACTCTTGGTTTTTTTAAACATATTTTTATAATTCGTTTTTGAATTATTCTTACTTGTTCTAGATCAGATTGAGCAGAACTTCCCCACGCTATTAAACAATAATTTAAAATAGATTCTGTAAAAGCATGGTAAAGTAGTTTTAAAACAGATTTATTAGCGAACTGTCTTACTGTAATGAAAGTATGTATTGTCATTCTTACTCTTTTAAGTACCCAGTTAATCTGTTCTTTCCAGTTCAAGTGACAGTCTATTATAACTCCTAAGTATTTAGTACACCGTATTCTGTCAATCGTTGTGTTACATGAGCAATTGTCTAATTGTTTTGTATTATCACGTACAGTACGACCAGTAATTGAAAGTAAATTGTATGTTAATATGGTTTTACAGTCAGTGTCATGTATTTTCAAATTTCTAAAATCTAGTGGCTGTCCTCGTATGTCATGTGAGAAACACATGTATTTAGTTTTTGTCAAGTTCAAAGTCAGTAAGTTACAGTCAAACCATGCTTTTACTCTTGAGATTCCTATTTCTGCTTTTTCTAAGACCTCTTCCCATGTTTCACCCCTAAAGTATAAGAGTGTGTCGTCAACAAAAGATATAATATCAGAGTATGTGTCTGTTAGTTCTAGTAAGTCGTTGATGTAGGTTAGAAACATCCATGGTGCAGTCACTGTCCCTTGTGGTGTTCCAAAAGTTACATCAGTAAGTTCACTAATAAGTCCATTAAGTTTAACTTGTTGTGTTCTGTTCTGTAGGTAACTTGTAAACAATTTGTGGCACGTGCCCCGTATACCTAAAGCGTGAAGTTTAAACTATTGACCATACGACTTAATGGTCGTATGGTCAATCTCCTAAATGATAATAAATAAATGAGAAACTAGATTTTTTTTTTATTTATTGGTATTGCTGCTAGCCTAAAGCTACAATTGTATTACTAAAAAAAAAAAAAAAAAAAATTTTTTTTATTAGTGTATCACTAAAATAAGGATTTCGCTTCAAGAATAAATATTTGAAGCCTTTAAATCTGCACAGATTCCCGTATACTTTTTATCTCGTCTTTATTACTGCACTTTGTAAATTAAAAAGAAAATAAGATCTATATAAAGCAAAAAATAAATGCTAATAATCAGATATAGAGATAAATGCATTAGGATATAATGTTGGATTGAAAGTGTAGTTTATCACTTTTATATCCAAATGAAATAATATCAAAATTAATTTTCTAATCTTGTCTTAATTTTTTTTTGGGGGGGGGGGGGGGGGGGTGCAGCTTCAGGCTCCAAGCTCCAGGCGTGTGCACAGACAGACGAACAACTACAGAAAGACTTTTTTTAAAAACCACTTTTTTGGGCTCATAGGACCTCAAAATCCATAGGACCTGTAAATCCATCAAAATCTCAAAATCGAATTTTCGCGCCATCACAATATTTTCTCTTTATATGAGAAAGAAAAAAGAAAAACCGTATTGTCATAATTAATGGTTTGCGATAATATAAAACAAAATAATAGTTTTATATAAATAAATTAATATTATTATTAATAAAGTTTAAAAATATTTCATAACGTCAGTTCGCAGTTATCAGCCTAATTAAATTACTAAATAATAACCCTTAAATTTATTCTCGCTTGAACTAATTTTCAAAATTTACATGAATTCCCTTTCGTTTATTCTCGTCGTCTACCATTATATAAAGTTTTTCTTTTTAAAGTACGAATGATTAAAATAATGTGCTTAGCCAACGTATTAAAACTAATTAAGCTTCATCCTCGATTCCTTTTTGTCGCTAATTAAGAACTTATCCAAGCATACTCACATACTTCACGCCACAGAAATTAATATTCATTATACGTCAGTTTATTTTATTTTTAAGTTGAAATGTACAATGCAATGATTTAGAATAAGTTAATGATAAAGTATAAATAAATTTAGATAAATGTGTATTATAATTTAAATATTATAATAAAACTGTTGGATTTCTCTAAAAACATTTATTCTTTAATAAAAACATGCCAATTGCATGCAATAT